>BSBK01002387.1:350000-592500 GCA_027943335.1 Chamaecyparis obtusa
ATTTTTTTGTCTATGGATTAGATAAGGATGATATTGTTGTTTCAATTTTTTTTTTATTAAGACACTTGTTAAAATAAAATTTACACTACTACAAAGTAATCTAAAATATGACTTTGAAATTGTTGGCAAGTTGCCTATACTAAAGTATATGACTAGATATAGTGTTGTCATTATGGCGACAAAATCATATAACAGTTTGGAGTTAGCACACTAAGTGTAAAGATCAGAAATCAGTTAAGTGTTGAAGACTGGACAACATACAGAGCACCAGAGACTCAAAGCATTAGCGCACATCTGTACGGATGAATTAAGGTACGTGCCCTGGAAGTTAAGATTATTAGACTATACTTATGCTTAGTCTAAGAGCGCATAAGTAGATATGCAAAAGTATTAGAAGATACTTTGTCTTTATTTTCTAAAGAAGAAGAGAAACTGATATTGAATTTAGTGAAGTCGCACCTAAGAACTAAAATGAGGACTCTTCACATCATTAATAAAGATTATGATTTGATTACAAAGGAAACAGAAAAAGCCTTTGAAAAGGTGTCATTGGAGCAACAGATCAAACCACCCACTGCACCCATCAATCATGCGCCCATTAAGGAAGATAAAGTGGTAGAGCCCACTAATGTACCAATGACAGGTCCTCAGGACTCAATGCCCATGTCAGAATCACCCAAAGATAGCATAATTATCATAGATAATGTGGAAATAGACATGGCAGCTACTGATAAGGACTTGGACAAGTTTGAGGAAGCATTTGTCAGCACTGAGGAAGCAGAAATCTTATGTAGCAATACCCCTCCCACTCAGCAAGAAGAAGTAATCATAGAAAATATATTTGATGAGAAAGAAGAAAGGAGTAGAGGTAGAAAAGAAAGATTAATCTTCTGTTGATTTGGTTAAGGTGAAGCAAGAGGTGATGGATAGCACTCCCATCACTCCCTCCTCATCATTGTTGTCAAGTTTCAAACTTAACACTAGCAGTTTGGACTCTTGGAAGGAAGAATACTTGATTAAGTTCAATGTCCTAGCTATGGAGAAGGCGAAGGAGAAGCAAGTAATGAGGAATCCTCTCCTGGTAGAATCAGTAAATATTTTGAATAGTTTGCTGCCAGAGGATAAGAAAATGGTAAATGTACATTTAGTTGATGATGTGAGCATAGTCATCTCTTAGTTCAAAATAAATTTTTCAAGCCTAGAAGAATCTAGTGCAATAGTGGTAGAGGAGAAATACTAAAAAAAGAGACTCAATGAACTGATGAGTAAATTTGCACTAGACTTGAACTCTCTTAAGTCTGGTCAGGAATCATTAAAAGAGTTTGCAAATCAAGGAAGGAAAGTCTTTGCAGAATCCATGGATCAGGATAAGTTCACTAATGCCCATCTTAAGAAGATCAAAGATGCAAAGGAAATGATTAAGAAGGTGAAGATTTTAGTACTAGACATAGCCACTGATGTAAACATGTGCAAAAATGTCTACCAAGGTCAGTTGGACATAATTGAGAAGGCAGAGAAAGAAATGAAGAAGTTAAGGTTTAGACAGACTCAATTGAGGAATGCTCTTGCGCCCTCACTAGACATTCTCAGTCAAAACATAAAGGAGATTGATGTGACCATGATAACCTATGATCAAGGTCTGAGCACAGAATTGGAGAAGATGGATAAGCTTCATTATGCATTATGCACCCATATACAGAGTCAATTCTCTAATAACCTTTTGGAAGAAGGAGATCCAAAAACTCAAGATTGCATATCTAGATATTTTCCCTTAGTAAGTGTATGTAGGTAAAGTTTTTTGATGCACCTTTGTCATTAATGTCAAAGGGGGAGTTGTATAGAATATGGAGTATATAAGATGTATAAGGAGATATAAGAGTATGTATAAATGTATAGAAGTGAAAAGTTTTTGTGTAAAGGATCAGTTAGAGACTTGGCCATATTCCTTTGTTGCCATCAATGAAAAAGGGGGAGATTGTTGGAAAGTTGTCTATACTAAATTATATGACTAGATATAGTGTTGTCATTATGGCAACAAAGTCATATAGCAATTTGGAGTCAGCGCACTAAGTGTAAAGATCATAAATCAATTAAGTGTTGAAGATTGAACAACATATAGAGCACTAGAGACTCAGAGCATCAGCGCACATGTGTATGGATGAATTAAGGTATGTGCCTTGGAAGTTAAGATTTTTAGATTATAATTATGCTTATTCTAAGAGTGCATAAGTAGATATGCAAAGATGTGAAAGTTACAGTCAGTTGAAGTTGCACAGCCAGTGTGTGCCAACAAAGAGCAGAGCATAGAGCCAATAGCAACTATTTTGGTTTGCGATTGTAAATTAATGTTGTAGAAGCTATGTGCCTATTGTATTTAGGTTGCCGACATATGTATATGTATAATTTTAAGCATGCTTAAGCCAATTCATTTGGAAGCATTATTTGTAATTAGTTATAGGGCCGACCTAATTGTATAATTGGTATGAGCACATAAATATAAGGTGCACCCATTATATTTGGTATGGAAGTGGAAATAGAGTTGTGAGAAGTAGAGAAAATATGATGTATTAGAGCTTTGCAAGAGGTCAAAGTATCAGCGCACCAAAGTAACTGATCTAACAAGCAGTGTCACAGTGAGAGTTCACCAGTAGATATAGTGTGTATCTGATTCAGAAGGTTGTAGCCTTCATCATTTCAACAATGAGCTTTAGGACAATGAGTCCACTCCCCTAACAAGGATCATTGTAAAAGACTCCTAATAGGGTCAGACCCTTAACAAGGTCTACTATACTAAAAGCATTGTAAAGCTACTCCTAATAGGGTAAATGATCTTCTAACAAGGATCACAAAACACTAGTGTAGATTATTAGTGGGTATCAACTCCCACCAGAGTTTTTACCTATTTGGGTTTCCCCATAACCATATTGGTGTCATGTGTTGATTTCATGTTTATGTGAATGTTTAATTCATTACTTAAGCATTTATAATTCAGTATTTAGATTAAAGTGAAAAGTTAAAATACAGTGAACGTTGATTCACCTCCCCCTCTCATTGTTCCCATTCCTAACAGAAATAATGTATACTACATTAAGAATTCATAATATGAAATTGGAATAAGCATTAGATTACAAGTCTTACTTGTATAAATAATAGAAAATCAATCATCTATATTTAAGCATAAAAAATGGTAGCATGCATGGTTGTATAACTAATTATTGAAAGACATAAAGAATATTGTATAATCGTTACCTATTGACATTACCAAGGTTGGATATTATCCATGAAATTTGTAAAAGTCAACAAAGTTTTGGTGATTAAGAGAGTCTTTGTAGTTGCTAAGTGTATCATCTTAAAATGGAATCCCTTCCATGTTAAGATTGTTTAACCCTTCGAGTAGGTGGTTTGGGGTCATATTGGATGCCTTGAATTGATCTTTGCTTTGATCTGGCTTTCTCCCCGCTTTCCACTTCTTTTCTACTTCATTCTAGAGGAAATTAGGGTTAGGATCTTAAGGATTCTCCTGAATTTCCCTTTTTCATAGCTCTATTTTCTAGGTAGGATTTAGAAATAGGTCCTCCTATCCTTCATCATGATAATCATAGGATTTTATGTCTATCATTGACATTCTATTATGTTCTGGCATCAGTTCTAGGTTTCTGGGCATCCCCGGGACCTCCTGACTTGGTTCTGAGTCCACTTGGGACCAGGGTCAGGATAGAGCTAGAACCTGAATAGGTCGAGGTCAAGGTCAACCATGACTAGGTTAGGGTCAAGGTAAACTTTGACCCCTTCTTTCAAAATTCCAATTTCTAGAATCTCTGGGCTTCGAGCTTTCGGGAGATTTATTTTCCTGCTTCCGAGTCGGCCATTTCAGGTTTCGGGATGGTAAATCCTTTAATTGCATTTAATCTAGGTATATTTTATAAAGGTGAGGACCTAATTGGGATTTAATTCTCCAAGTTGGCCCATCTAGAGGAGTGTGCCCTAGATCACTATAAAAGAAGGCCTTCCTCTCTCATTTTCAAATCAAGTTTTGTGAGAACATATCTCTCAATCAAGTTTTTATATCTCATCCTCAAGAAATTTCTCTCAAGTTCTCAAGGTGATCAAGAAAGCATCCATTCAAGCATTCAAGTCTTCTTTTCCATCCAAGTTCTCCATTGAAGATCAAGGATTCAAGCATTCAAGCCATTGAAGGGATTTGGTTCAAGCATTCAAGATTTATCATTCAAACCCTAGATCTAGCCATCATGATGGTGTGATATTCCTTCAAGATCCTTTGTTCATCTTCAAGATCCATTTCATTCTCTTACCAAGGTGAATTCCAAGAATACAACCATGGAGGTTTGATTTACATTTATTGTTGTGTTCAAGCTTTCATATCAATATACTTGTTTACATTTGAAATACAATTGCATATCTATTGAATTGCATAGCTTCATTGTTAGATCCTTTTCTACTACTTGCTAGCATTCTCCATTTCAATTTCAATATTAAGGTTGATTCCAAACTGGGGTTTGACCAAGGCAAACCCCCCATACAACAAAAACCATCATTTTCTTGTAGGTACAGGTGCAGAGTTTCAGATCTGAGAGCAGATTTGGATACCCTTTTCGGAAAACTTCCAAGATCTGCAAACAGAATCGAATCGGACTTCAAATAAAGAATGTGGTATTTGACCTTTTATGAGGGTCAACGCTGAGCTGAGCCATCTTGAGGAAAGATTTATGGGTTTTCTCTGTCTCAACATTTCTAGTCCAGGACATGTTTTAGATTTTCCTGAAAGTGTACACAGACATCAGAATTCAACATTTTCTAGATCTGCCCTAATTTGAGGTTAGTATTTATTATTTCAGATTTCCAAACATAATCCTCCTCCACATAGGGAAATATTGGATTTACTCTCTCTTCCTACTCTTTTCTATAAATTGATTCGATTGTGCATTAACCTTTTGGTTGATCAAATCGGATCTCTTCTTTGGGGAATTTGGGTTTGATAATAGGTCTCATATTTCCCCCTTTACATTTGAATAGGGGTGAATCCATTTTACCACTATTCATTTTGGTGAACCCGACATACTTACTCTCCTTTCTTTTGTGGATTTAGATGCCCTATTGTGTTACATTTGTGGTTAATCTTTTCTTGCATTAAGATTAGGTTTATTTATGCTCTTGCATTTATATTTCAAAAATCAAAAAAAATTTGCAAAATTCCTTTAAAAATACAAAAATATTTACATTTTCATGCTTTTAGTATTCAACATGTATGATTCTTGTTTTGAGTACTTTGATGAGGCTTTTGTTGTTCAAGATGATAGATCCCTTAATGAGGTACATGGAAGTGAGGCTGAAAATTGTTTGAATGAGATCTCCATTGATCCTATTCATATTTCACCCTCCTCCACAACCTCTTCAATTGACCTTTACAAAGATGAGTGAGGGATTGATGATTATTCTTCTCCTAATATATGTCTTTTCTATGAGCCTAGTTTACAATACAATTTACCTTCTTTCCCCTTTAGGGATCAAGCTTTAATGACTTATGACACTCCTATAATGCACTTAATGGATAGGGATGATAATCCTCCTATTTGGGATGAACCTTTGAAATTGGATATTGATTACTCTCTTCCTCCTATTTGGGATGAACCTTTGGATTTCGATGTTGATTACTCTCTTCCTCATGAAGCCATTGTGGATAGTTATACTTTTTGGGATGAACCCTTGGATAAATACATTTATTTATCCCATCCTTGTGAAGAATTTTTGATACAAAAGGATGACATATTCTCTAAAACACACTTCCCTTATGCGAAAGAAGATGACATTATAGATCCTTCACCTCAATTTAGGATTCCTTCTAGTGATGAGGCATTAGCATAGAAATATAAGAATTCCCTTAATGCTCTTCCTCTTAGTGGTGATCTTATGGGAAATCAAGATCCTACCTCACAGCCTTCTTACCATAGTATTACTTATATCTATTCAAATCCTTTTCCAACAGTGGTTCCAAGAGTTCCTCTGGTTGTGTCTTCCATTCTTATCACTTCCTAAACTTTTACTAGTGTTCCTAATCTTCCTAATCCTAATCCTATCTTTCCTAATCCGATTCCTAATTCTCCATCTTCTATTCCTAGTTGTTCCCATGCTTATGTTGAGGTTCAAACTATGGTTCATGATGTAGATGTGCAAAGATTCTTCAAAGTACCTTCTCCATATTATCTAATCCATAAAGATAAAAGAAAAGAAACTTCTCCTTTGAGATTTATTCATAATTTTACCCCTCACTCTCTTTTCTCCTCTAGACTGGGGGGAAAGAGGTATATTTCTTCCTATCTTTTAGAATACACTATATTCCTGCTTTGAGCTTAATTGGTTATTCTTTCTCGATGGTTTGTATTATGATAGTTTTTCATCCATTTCTCTTACTCAAGATATCTTTTCTAGGATAGTTGTTTTGCAAAGGTATCCCTTGCCTTTCATCCCTGGGGGGAAAGGTTCTTTCTTCTCTCTCTTTGTCTAGGGAACCACTTTCCTTAGCTTAGTGGTATTTGTTTATATTGCAATATTATTTCATCATATTGATAGATGTTTTGACTATGGATAACCTTCTTACATGAGAAGTTCTTGTCCTAAGTCATCACTTCTTCTCTATGTTGCAAATTATGTTCTTTATAAACTCTCACCCTTGCTTGGTGTTAGAGTTGTTTTCCTCATTCCAAAGATTCCTCTTCCTCTTCTTTACAGGGGGCTTGATGATTGAATCTTTGTTCCCAACTTTGAAAGATGATATTTTATCTAAAGCACTCCTCTATGACAAGGGTCTTTTTGATATGATCTCTTTCATTTGAGGATCCTTTTCCATGAGTGGCATATCCTTTTCATGATTATCTATACTCTTGGATGTAGGGGTCAATATCCCTCACTGAGAATATGGTTTACATTGTTGCTAAATAGGATATCTCCTTGAATTGTGAAATAGGTATCCTCTTCCATCTTTGTTCCTACACTTGGGGGGAAAGGATGCCATCTCCTTCTTTTCTATCTTTCTGGGATTCACCTATTTCCTTGGTTAAGCAGTATTTATCTATTATGTGACATCCAATCATACATGAAAATTTTGGTTTGCATTGAGGACCTATGTCCTTGATAACAGCCTCTTTTGTTGTTTTACATTGGGTTTCCATAGTTGATATATCTCTCACCTTGGAAACTGAACAGTGTGCTATCCCTCATAAGGGTTACTTTCTTTTCCCTTCTTGCATGATATCTCTTTACATCTGTCTCTTCCATGACCTCATAGGAGTTGTGACCTTCTTGGCTTGGACTGAGTGTTGTTTGTGGATATTGTCTTGATGCTGAAGAAGGCTTTATCCTTCTTCTTTTCTTTCCTTAACATGTCAAAATAGTATGTTTTTTCCATATTAAGGAGGGGGGCATATATGGGGCCTCCCTTGTACTATAATTTTTTATTTTTACATGCTACATCTTGGAAGGTAATGCACATAAGTTGCTAAATCCTGAGGAGACACACATTTTTCAAATTTTTCAATATGATAAATCTGCTGAAGGTAACACACATAAGTTGCTAAATCCTGAAGGGACACACATTTCCAATTTCAAATATGCTAAATCTTGGAGGGTAACACACATAAGTTGCTTAATCCTGAAAAGATACCCACCTATATGCTAAATCTTCCGATGGTAATGCACATAAGTTGCTAAATCCTGAGGAGACATGCATTTCATATTCATAGTGATACAAGAAGGTGGAAATATGGGTGTTCTAGAAGCTGTCAGAAGATGCATTACAATTACAAGCACAATTTTTGGGTGAACCTATTGGGCTCTCCCTCTAGGGTGATTCATAGTAAGGTGGACATCTTACTGGGCGAGGTAATCACTTTCTCCTTTCTCTCTTTTCTTCTTTCATGCTAGTAGGACAGGATCATGAAGCTATGTTATTTATAGTGTTGCTCTTTTCTTTCTTATGTAAACATTTATGGTTTTATGATAGCTTTCCAAATATGATATTAGCATGAGGAATATTTCTTAGTGAGGTTTCTTATGCTAATTGATTTGGGTTATTTAGTGCTAACTCTTGTTCTTTTGGTTTTATTGTTTCACACCGTCATGTGTGTAGGTTGAGTTAGAATCTTTAGTTTGGGGGCTCGTGCCTTTAGCTAAGTGTTATTTTATCTCTTGATGAATCCACTTGGATCTCCTCTTTCTTCTCCTTTACCAAGAGTTTGCATCGAATCCATACTCTTGCTAAAGTGGGGGCTTAATGTACCATCTTAAAATGGAAGCACTTCCATGTTAAGAGCATTTAGCCCTCTAAGTAGGTGGTTTGGGGTCATATTGGATGCCTTGAATTGATCTTTACTTTGATCTATCTTTCTCCCCACTTTCCACTTCTTTTCTGCTTCATTCTAGGTGAAATTAGGGTTAGGATCTTAAGGATTCTCCTGAATTTCCCTTTTTCATAGCTTTATTTTCTAGGTAGGATATAGAAATAGGTCCTCTTGGCCTTCATCATGATAATCATAGGATTTTATGTCTATCACTGACATTTTGTTCTATTCTGGCATCAGTTCTAGGTTTTTGGGCATCCCCGGCACCTCCTGACTTGGTTCTGAGTCAACCTAGGACCAGGGTCAGGATCAAGTTAGAATTTGACTAGGTCAAGGTCAAGGTTCACCTTGACTAGGTAAGGGTCAATCTTGACTTTAACCCCTTCTTTCCAAATTTGAATTTCCAGAATCTCTAGGCTTCGGGCTTTCAGGATATTTATTTTCCCACTTTCGGGTTGGCCATTTTGGGTTTCAGGATGGTAAATCCTTTAATTGCATTTAATCTAGGTATATTTTCTAAAGGTGAGGACCTAATTGAGATTTAATTCTCCAAGGTGGCCCATCTAGAGGAGTGTTCCCTAGATACTATAAAAGGAGGCCTTCCTCTCTCATTTTCAAATCAAGTTTTGTGAGAACATATCTCTCAATCAAGTTTTTATATCTCATCCTCAAGAAATTTCTCTCAAGCTCTCAAGGTGATCAAGCAAGCATCCATTCAAGCATTCAAGTCTTCTTTTCCATCCAAGTTCTCTATTGAAGATCAAGGATTCAAGCATTCAAGCCATTGAAGGGATTCGGTTCAAGCATTCAAGATTTATCATTCAAACCCTAGATCTAGCCATCATGATGGTGTGATCTTCCTTCAAGATCCTTTGTTCATCTTCAAGATCCATTTCATTCTCTTACCAAGGTGAATTCCAAGAATACAACCATGGAGGTTTGATTTACATTTATTGTTGTGTTCAAGCTTTCATATCAATATACTTGTTTACATTTGAAATACAATTGCATATCTATTGAATTGCATAGCTTCATTGTTAGATCCTTTTCTACTACTTGCTAGCATTCTCCATTTCAATTTCAATATTAAGGTTGATTCCAAACTAGGGTTTGACCAAGGAAAACTCCCCATACAACAAAAACTACCATTTTCTTGTAGGTACAGGTGCGTAGTTTCAGATCTGAGAACGGATTTGGATACCCTTTTCGGCAAACTTCCAAGATTTGCGAACAGAATTCGAATTGGACTTCAAATAAAGAATGTGGTATTTGACCTTTTATGAGGGTCAAAGCTGAGCTGAGCCATCTTGAGGAAAGATTTATGGGTTTTCTCTGTCTCGGCATTTCTAGTCCAAGACATGTTTTAGATTTTCTTGAAAGTGTACACAGACATCAGAATTCAACATTTTCTAGATCTGCCCTAATTTGATGTTAGTATTTATTATTTCAGATTTCCAAACATAATCCTCCTCCACATAGGGAAATATTGGATTTACTCTCCCTTCCTACTCTTTTCTATAAATTGATTTGATTGTGCATTAACCTTTTCGTTGATCAAATCGTATCTCTTCTTTGGAGAATTTGGGTTTGAGAATAGGTCTCATATTTCCCCCTTTACATTTGAATAGGGGTGAATCCATTTTACCACTATTCACTAAGTATCTCAAGAAAAATTTAAGATAAAACATCAAGTATGAAACATCAAATATAAAAAATTGAACAGTCAAAAAGAAAACTAAAATCAGATTTAAATTAGTACAAAAATAAGGTACAATATGACTACAAAATAACGTATATTGCATTATGAATTTGTTCAAGGAGGTAGACTTCCATCTCCTTATACACAAGTAGTAAAGATCTAGTATTTTACAAACTAAGAAAACTTACAGTCTTAAAGTATAGCATCATAACCCATGGGTTGACCGTTCATGGGATTCAAATCATCAAACCAGTAAAGATGTTCAAATATTTGACATAGTACACCCTAGTTTTGTGTATGAATATTAATAGTTGGGTAGAGCTTATAAGTTTTTTGGGTCCATGTAGGTACTTTTTCCCGTACAATCTTTTGTATACGTTCACGTATAGGTATACGTAAGTAACAACCCTATGGTCCCCATCTTTCTATGACCTATTTGTTCCACAATGTGTCTGACCCTGATGCAAAATGCAAGTGATACACTTGACTATGATAAAAACTTGGTTATGTAAAGAAGTTGTATTGGTTTTTGGAGTTCAAAGCAGTTTCTCTATCCGTAATTGACCTATACCATTTATCAAAGAAGAGTATTCAGTTTCAGATGCTATTGATGCTAGTTGAAACCATGTTTTACTTGGGACATGATGAACCTGTGTTGGATTTCATGTGTCACAAGACTCCAATTCTGAAATATATGGATCTCTATAAAAGTGGTCAAAATTTCTTTGTGATAGTGGACGAGATGCTATTAATCATTTTTCTTGTAGTAAGCTTTGTGCTAGCAATCTTTAAATTCTATCTTCTTCATGTATTCTATGAATGACCATGTGTTGAAAGAATTCATTCATGACAACTGTTCTCTATCGCAACATTTCTACAATGTAATTCATAAATTATTACTAATGAGATGAAAACCATGTGATTCTTGGTCATTTTGTGATGCGTTAGGAAGAAGTAAATTTTGTATAAGTAATCACTAATTTATAATGAAAAAATGAAATTTTTTGTACTTCTTTATTAGAGAAAGACTTTTTTTTTCTATGTATCTTAAAACAACTTAGAATATTGGTAAAGGTAGAGCATAGGATTTATAACCCTAGTTTTGTCATTTTGAGAATTTTGAACACAACTTATCAAATTGTTTTACTATTCAGTCAATTCTATGATTGTGAGATTCCAATATTTATGAAATGAAGATATGTTTAGCTTGCAAGATATTTTCTTTAGATTATATTGCTTCAAATCAATTTCTACATATTGGTAGTTATCTATATTATTCTAATTTTTTTGCGAATGAACTTTGTTAGATAGTTTTAGGTATTGAAATAAAGAAAATATTAAAAATAAAGGAGGTTAAGAATGGTAAAAAATGAATGTAAATACCATAACTTAGTTTAAATACTAGATATTGTTGTGACTTCCCTTTGTCTTCTCTTCTATTCTTGGCTTTTGTTCAAGTTTCATGTTATTGTATGTTGTTTTGATGTTTTATCAATTGTTTATGTACAAGTATTTGAAATCTCAGTATTATTTGATACTTTATAAAAGAATAGGATGGTGTTGTAGAGTGCTTGGCATTCATAACATTAATTAGAGGAGATGATATTTTGAAGAATGTCATTAAAGTGATGTCAATGACGACCTAGACCCTGAGGGTTTTCCCAATTTTGGGTCTGCCATTTTGGGTTTCAGAATGGTAAATCCTTAAATTGCATTTAATATGGGTCCATTTCTAGGAGGTAAGGTTAATTGGGATCTAATTCCCCAATGTCAGCCTTCTCTAGAGGTTTGTGCCCTAGTTCACTATAAAAGGAAGCCTTCCTCTCTCATTTTCACATCTCATCTCACAATCTCTCAAGCTCTCAATTCCACACACACACTTCACACCCATTTCACACACACACTTCTCGATACACTCTGCTCACTTGTTGCACACACGCACTTCTTGATACACATATATTGTTTTTCAAGATACTTTTCTCCCTTTTTAGATTAGTGACTAATCCTTAAAGCATGGATTTATATATTAGGATCTCTTGATTCCGCTAGTTTCAAATTTTTGATCCCTTAAGGTTGAAGGTGCCCTTAAGACTAGATCTCTTTTTGCTTTTGGTTCTACTCTTATGGAATAGAATATTCCTAAGGGTGAATCCTTGATGGGTTGACTAGTGAGTAGCCACATTCACTAGGTAGTTCAATTCCATCTTTCCAGTAGCATCATTTCCTTGTGTGGTTCACAATGGGACATAAGTTCTCATTGGGTGAGATAATCACACTCTCTCTCTCTCTCTAGAGATGTCTCTCTTATTGTGATCTTCAAGTTGAGGAAGGCTTGAGTCCCTGGGGTCTTGAGATTTCTCTTTGTCCCTTTGATTCTGCTAAGATTATCTTTTCATTATGATCTACTTTACCAAGAGTTTGCATCGAGTCCATACTCTTGCTAAAGTGGGGGTTTAATGTATCATCTTAAAATGGAAGCACTTCCATGTTAAGAGCATTTAGCCCTCCAAGAAATTGGTCTAGGGTCATGTTAAGTGCCTTGATTAGGTCTTTGCATGGATCTATCTTTCCCCCCTGTTATGTTGTTCTCTGCTCCTATTTTCACCTATTTTTTTGCATTTCCTAGCATTTTGGTTAAGGTCCTGAGTTTTTTGACTTCAAGGTCAAAGATGAACTTGAGGGTCAATGATGACCTAGACCCTAACCTATGTCAAGGATGACCTCGACCCTAACTTAGGGCAGGGTCTACCTCATCTTTGACCTAGGGTTCAAATTTCAGGTTCCCATGATTTCTAGATGTTGGGTTTCAGAAATATTTGTTTTCCCACTTCTGGGTCGACCATTTCGGGTTTTGGAATGGTAAATCCTTAAATTGCATTTAATATGGGTCCATTTCTAGGGTTTAAGGTTAATTGAGATTTAATTCCCCAATGTTGGCCTTCTCTAAAGGTTTGTGCCCTAGTTCGCTATAAAAGGAAGCCTTCCTCTCTCATTTTCACATCTCATCTCACAATTTCTCAAGCTCTCAAGTGCAATCAAGCAAGAAAGAAGGAGAAGGAAAGAAAGCATGCATTCATTCATCCTCAAGCCTAAGCATCCATTCAAGCATTCAAGCATTCATCAAGGAGATCCATTATTAGCCATTGAAGGATTCAATCTCTTTGGAGCCCCCTTGAAGATTTCTCCATCCACATTCATCCAACCCTCCTCATATGCAAAGATCCATTCAAGATTGGTGTTGAAGATCAAATGTCATGGATTTGAGACATCCTACATACTTCTACATTCATTGGAGCATCCCTACTTGTGGATTAAAGGATTTGAATCCTCTACAAGGACTTCAACATAAGTAAGGTGAAAAGTTTCATTTGCTTTGTTTATGCATATTACAAATTCAATTCAATTTCAAGGTTGATTCCAAATCGGGGTTTGACCAAGGCAAACCCCCCATCCAAACAACAAAAACCCTCTTTTTCTTGTAGGTACAGGTGCAGAACTAAAGATTTGAGCTTGGATCTAGATACCCTTTTCGGTGAACTTCCAAGATCTGCAAACAAAGTCAAAGTCGACCTTCAAAATCTCGAAGTAGTCTTTGACATTTTATCAGGGTCAAAGACTACCTACTGTCAGAAAGATAAAAAATTTCTGGGTTTTCTTCACTTAGCATTTCCAACCTAAAACAGGTTGCATAATTACCTGAAACTGTACACAGATGCCAGAAATCAGCATTTTCCAGATCTTCCCTACTTTGAGGTTAGTACTTGTCTTTAAATTATTTCATATTTAAAGCATATACTCTTCATAGTGAAATATAAGATCTTCTTCTTCATTCATATTCTTCATAGATTGATTCAATTATGCATTAACCTTTTGGTTGATCAATTTGGATCTCTCCTTTGGGAATTTTAATTTAGTATTTGATCTCATATTTCCCACATATTTGAATAAGGTGATCACATTTCATATTTTAACACTATTCAATAGTCTCTTGACCTGTATTAGAAAAACAAGCGAGAAGACATCACTCACCGAGGAAAATTATTAGAGAAATGAACCTAGGAGTCATGACAAGAAGTAAGTTGAAAGATAATACATGTTCAATTTCTGAATTTGAGCCAAGATTAGTCAAGGATACACTAGGAAATGAAGATTGCATATATGCAATAAAAGAGAAATTGATCAAATTAAAAATAACACTTGGTCACTGGTACCAAGACCTGAGGATAAGAATGTGAATTGCAAAAATTAGATTTTTAGAAATAACCTCAATGAGAAAGGAGATGTGATCATAAACAAACCAAGATTAGTCTGTAAAGGGTATGCACAAGAAGAAGGTATTGACTATGGTGATACATTTTCCCCTATTGCTATATTAGAGAGTGTAATAATATTACTTGCATATGTTGCCTATAAAGGATTCAATGTTTATCAGATGGATGTTAAGTGTACATTTTTAAATGGAATTCCTGAAGAAGAAGTGTACATTAAACAACCTAAAGGATTTGTTCAAAATTCTAACTAGGATATGGTCTTCAAACTACACAAGGCACTATATGGATTAAAGAAAGTACCCCGAGCATGGTATGAAAGACTACACTCATATTTAGTCAAGATTGGATTTCAAAGGATGAGTGATAACATCAGTTTGTATTTGAAATGTGATAGTACTAGTAAGATTTTGATTGTTGAGATATTTGTTGATGAAATTATATTTGGAGGAAATGAGATAATGTCTAAATTATTTGCTGCAGAAATGAGAAAGGAATTTTAGATGTCTGTGATTGGAGAGATTAAATTACTTATTGGACTACAAATTCGACAAGTAAAGGATGAGATATACATAACATAATCTAAGTATATCAAGGAGATCCTAAAGACATTCAATATGGAAGAATCAAAATTGGTTGGAACACCAATGGCTACTAGTTGTAAATTGTCAAAGGAAGATGACACAAAGAAAGTAAATGAAACACTTTACTGATCCATGATTGGTAAACTACAATATGTTGTACATAGTAGGCCAGATATTGTGCATTCAGTTGGTATTGTGACAAGGTTTTGTGCCAACCCAAAGGAGATACATATGTCTGCAATGAAAAGGATATTTAGGTATCTAAAAGGGACTAAATATTTCATATTGTTATACACAAAAGGGGGATATTTCAATCTCAAGGTATATAGTGATATTGATTGGGCTAGAAACATTGATGAAAGAAAATGCACAAGTGGCAAAGCTTTATTTTGAGGAGAAATATTAGTGACATGGTTAAGCAAGAAACAAAGTTGTATTTCACAATCTACTACCAAAGCTGAGTATGTTGTTGCAACTATGAATTGTTCTAACATTGTGTGGATCAAACAATTGCTTGAAGGTATACAAGAAGAGATTACTGATCTAGTTATATTGTGATAATACAAGTTCTATTAACATATCAAAGAATCTGGTGATGCATTCAAATAAAAATCACATATCTATCAAGTATCATTACTTGAGAGAACAAGTACAAGATAAGAATGTGACATTGGGTATGTGAATTATAAAGAACAGAAAGCTGATATATTTATCAAACCACTAGCAAAGAATTCTTTTGAGTATCTCCAAGGTAAGTTAGGGGTCCTTCCCCTATCCAATGTTCACTAAGGAAAGATGCATGCTTCATCAATTCAAGTATTCAATAGAATATCTATCTTGTGGTTTGATGCTATTGTTCACCCTTTAGGTGAAGCCTAAAGTTGTGAAAAATTTTATGACTGCAATGAGATATTAATACATTTTAAGTATGAGTTACTACCTGAGAATTTTTTTTAGGAGTATATATGTCTTTGGCATTGTTATCAAAGAGGGAGAAGAAGTAAATTGATTAGTAAGGGAGAAAACTATTGTTGATGATCATCAAGAGAGATGAAATTGTTAGTGTGTTGCAATGTGTTTCAATGTAGAGGGAGATCATGTAAAAGTATTACTGATACTACAAAGAGGGAGAACAAGATCCAACAAAAGAAGTTGTCAAAGATGTACACAAGAAGATTAAGTTCATCAAGGAAAAAGTTACAACTCAGAGAGAGTACATGAATGATAGTGAAGTATTACCATCATCAATTGAACAATGAATATAGTTACTATGTTTCCATCAATTCCAAAGAGAGAGATTTTTACTATAACTGATGGTGATGATGATGAAAACCAACCAAGAACATGGGAATGCAATATAGTAGAAAGGTTAGATCATTTATTATCTTGTCATTGATGTCAAGTAATTAATTTTTGGTTTATACTATATTGCCATATCATTTGGAATATGATATAAGTTGAATGATTTTAAGAAGAAGAAGAAATGAGATGTTTTGAAGGTGAAGAAATTAAATGGGCAACTGATACAAATCGAACAATGCTAAGATTATGTTGATATAATTTTTTTCTACCTAACATATGATTATGTCAAGTTGATAAATCATGGTAATGAAGATTTGTTAAGTCAGTAAGCAAAATATTTTTGGCTACCGAGAAGGAAAAGTCAGTCGGTAAAGAGATAAAGTAATTTGGTAAGAGTAGAGTATATTTCGGTAAAGGAAAAGGAACTCAAGGCACCGAGCATGAATTTTTAGGCATCAAGTGAAATTAAATAAAACTCAGAGTTATCCATTGAGAAAAGAACAAAAATTAAATACAATGATCAGAATGACATTTAATGATTACCTATGATGAGTTAGACGGTTATCATGATAAAGAAAGTTAGTTAGAGAGATCTATGATTAGGAAAATTCATGATGATGATCTAAGGCTTAGATCTAAATGGTTAAAATAGAAGGAACAAGTTTCAAGAAAGTTCAAGTTCTGAGGTGAAGAGAAAATGTGTTACCGAGATCTAGATACATTGAATACATTTATGAAATGAATGGAATGGCTAAGATTGATCAAAGGAAAACATAATAGAGGATATTAAGTGGAAAAAGGAAGTCTATATAAAGGATGGATTTCTATGGATAAATGGATAGAAAGTTGGAGAGTTGATAAGTCACCGACTGAGGTAGTAAAGAAGGAACAGAGAGATTCTGAGTCAGAAAGAAGAATTTGATGAAGTGTTAAAGCCAGTGGAAAGTGAAGGTTTGAAGTGAAGATAGAAGAGCACACAAAGGATTTGGTTATGCAAAGATAGTTGAACATTTACAAGTTAATTTATTTACTATTTATTATTAGCATTTGTAATAGAGAAATCTCTTAATAGAGTAGACCTAACAATCTTATTGTAAAATCCTTACAAAAGGTAACATTCTAAAGAGTGTTCAAAGTCATTTTACTAGGCCACTCCTAACAGGGTGAAGATCCTAATAGATATGAGGTAAATCCCTTGATCGGGTCACACATAACAGTGTGTATTGTTATCTTTAACTGAATTGGCTCTTAATTGAGCGTACTTCAGAAGAGTATTTGTTTAGTGGGTAAAAATTCTCATAGTTCTTTTTCCCAAAGCTAGGTTTCCACATTAAATACTGGTGTTACATGTGATGAATGATTAATCTGAATGATTTGTTAATTGTTAAGTTTTATTTAACATTGTCAATAAATAGTGAATTTTTTTTAACTGAGCTAACACCGAGTTAATTATAGAAAAAAAATTGAGGTACTAGGAATCAAGGATTACTGATTCACACCCCCCTCTCTCTCTAATCTAACAAAGGAATGGAAGGTAAAGGAATATAATGACACTAAGTTTTAGGAAGAATCAGTAAATGGTACAAAATCTTTTCCTGATGCTACTATTGCCACATCAGCCTAAATGGCCAAGCATGGACTTTGGGGAAGATTTGGAGAAACAAAATAGTAAACTATCATACCCCTTCCATGTAGAATAAGCACATATGAGATTACAGACACACATAATAATGTATTTGGACTATATATCTATGATTGCATGGTTATACATGTTGCATTATATGATCGCTTAGAAGTTGATGGTAGACTAGAGTATAGAAGCTTTGTGGTTTTACATTGGAAACTATGTTAGGTTCGAGCATTGTGATTTATAAGTGAAATATATTAGTCATTTTGATCACCATTTTTTAAGAGAAGAGTAGCAAGTGAAGGTGTTAGAATAACTGAGAGTGAGGCGAATCAGTTATCCAGTGTCCCAATACAAAATGTATAATCCAAAACAAATTTCTTCTATTTATGCTCATTAGTAAGCAATAATAACTCTTACTGTCTGTGCTTTTACTGATTACTAGTCTAATACTTATAACTATTTACCGATCACATCTAATATGTAACATGCAAAGTATGATAACAAACAAATATCACAATCAACACATAACACAAGAGATTTCACGTGGAAACCCTGTAAAGGGAAAAACCACTTGGGACCGGCAACCCAAAATTGTTCACTCTTCTAAAGTGAGGTCGGTTAAGACCCAACCCTGTTAAAGGTTACAAACACACTATCAGGTGTGACCTTGTTAGAGGATTTTAGACTAGAAGTTATCATCCAACCAGCATTCACTATGGGGTTGACAAGATAACAATGTTCATTCTATGAATGATACATCATAAGACTTTCAAAGTCCACTCGGTTAAGAGATTTAGACTATATACAATGGTTAAATATGTAACAGTAAAATGACCTGCTTTAATACAACTTTAATTACAGATTACAGATCAATATTTAGTTCATTCAAATCCTTCTAATCAATAATTCACTTTAGATTCAATACTGTATCAACTTACTATCCATCGGTAACTGCTCTCTATAGCTTGGTAATTGCTCTGCAACTCGGTTCTCACTAACCAGTATGATCAGAATGCATGAAACCTTATTCACGCGATAATCCTGCAGCTTCTTCTTCTTCCCGACATTTTCATAAAGAGATTATGTTCTCTTATATAGACGAGTAAATCATTTTCTTCTCCACGATCAGATTTTGCCACTTAATCATATTCATAGATTTTTCCACTTAAAATTTATCGGTACTTGTGTCAATAACACGTTTCAATCTGCTTCATTAGATCTTCTTTGAATTTTGTTAGCTGTTGATCTGTGTAACAAACATTATCTGTTACCTTGATGTTATACTCTTGCCAACTCATCAATCTTATCTCCTAAAATAAACATTTAATTCATTCTGTTCTGCTCGGTTAACAAATAAATGCGTTGGTGAACACTACTCGATTAATACTGCGGTTGGTATACTACACTCCATCGGTGTATACTAGAAATGCTTCATTTACCGACGACACTGCTTTGTGTCTTTCAGCTCTATACTCCATTATAGATGAATGCAACATAATGAAGTTGATATCATCAAGTCATAGACTCATCAAAAAGTTACTCAATGTGTTCCTTATCCTCATCTATCATGTACATCTTTCCTCATGTAGATTTCTCTGTTCTTCATCTCTTTTCCACTTTTCTTCAGATGTCTCGGTGTAGTAACTTACAAGATAAGTGTTGTCAAACTAGTTGACATCAATAACAACATAATACTGATTTAATCATATCACATATCTAATCAGCAACTTCTCAGTGATCTTGTAATCATAGATCCTTCAATCAGATTCCAAATCAGTTGTAGTCCAACAATCTCTCCCTTTGGCATTGATGGCAACTTCAAGTAATATGAAATGTACCATACACATACCAAACATACATTCTACAAATTTGTAAACAAATGTTGTAAGTCGAATAGACTTAATATGTTTAATCACTACGTTACTAAATCAGCATTGAGTAATACAGCTTTACCTTTCTTAGCTTTACCTTTCTGTAATTGTGATCTTTTCAGTTCTCCCATTCCTGCTTCTATTCTTTGTAACTGATCTTCAATACTCTCCCTTAGATAATTGTCATCGGTGCTTGTTCCATTTCATTTCATATGTATATCTCTCCCCTTTTCATTTCATATGTTTATCTCTCCCTTTGACAGCAATGCCAAAGAAACAAATAAACAATCAGCTCTATAGTAGCCAAGTAACTCTTTGTGGTGTTCAATACTTCCTCTATATCTTTGTATATTGATTTCTCATCGGTTCAAGTTATCAAACTTAATCACAACCTTGAACATGACTCAAAGTGTGAACTATGTTGCATCAACATGAATGATCTTTTGATAAAAATTGGCTGATGCAACATCCAGATCACCTTAGTGACTGATAGATAGGGGAGGGACCCCAAGTCTAGTCCTCAAGTATTCAAATGTGTCCTTCGGTAGGGTCTTTGTAAAAATATCTACAAGTTTTTCTTTAGATGTGACAAATTCCAACTTTACTTGGTTCTCTTGCACTTGTTCTCTTAAGTAATGATACTTAATAGATATATGCTTTATCTTAGAGTGCATCACAGGATTCTTTGAAATATTAATAGCACTAGTGTTGTCACAATATATAATCACCGGGTCAGTGATTACCTCATTCATTCCTTCCAACACTTGTTTGATATATGCAATGTTTGAATAGTTGGTAGTAGCAGCAACATACTCTGCTTCAATTGTAGACTGAGAAATACAAGCCTACTTTCTACTTGTCCAGGTTACAAGTCTTTCACCAAAGAAAAATGCTCCTCCGGTGGTGCTTTTTCTATCATCCACATTTCCAGCCCAATCAGCATCGGTGTAAACTTTCAGTTCAAAATTCCCTTCCTTAGAATACCATAATCCATAATTTTCTATTTTCTTCAAGTATCTTAAAATCCTTTTTGTAGCTATCATGTGTGATTCTCTAGGGTTAGCAGAAAATCTTGCAACAATTCCCACAACATGTGTTATATCTGGCCTATTGTGAACTACGTACATTAACTTGCCAATCATAGATCAGTAAAGTGTGTGATTTACTTTAGTAGTTTCTGTTGGAAATATTCAAGACTATCTAGGTTACTGAGAGGGGAGGGGTGAATTAGTAACTTCAAAACTTTTAATAGATTCAAATATTAATAATATTAGATTGATAATCTGACTGCATGCATGAGTAACAAAAAGAATAAAACATTCATAACACTTTGAACATAGAGATTTGGTGATCCAAAAACCTTCCAAGTAGAAAGTAAAACTGGGGTGGGGATGATACCCACAAAACTTCAATACTGCAGTATAAAGTTTGTCAGTTAAGGCTTACAATGATCACTTCTGATGATCTGCCCTATTAGGAGCAATAAGGACTACTAGGTCCACCTTGTTAGAGGATTTACAAACATACAATGAAGTATGCACTCAGCTAAGAGATTTTACAAAGACTGTTAAGTCTACCCGGTTAAAGGATTTCAAGCTGATTCACCTGTTAGAATGAAATAGTAGATCTCTTACTTGCAACTATACTTGCTGATTGAGATTCTCTGATGTACTAATCACCTTCTATGATGGATAGATCTTTGCTACTTCTTATACTGCTGTAGCCCTTTGTAATTCGCTTATCTCTACCTTTCTCTCTTTTTCATACTTCACTATTTTTATTCACTTTGGATATGACATAAAACATTGTTTATATATCAATCTAAAACAATTACAACATAATTACAAAGTTGGCTCTTAAACAAGCTAACACAAATATTACTAAGTCAGCCCAAATATAGTGATCAGTTACTGCAAACTAACTCAGTGACTTTCTGCTACTTGGCATCCACTGTGTTACTCGGCATTGTCATGCACTCAGTAGAAGTGGAAGCACAGTCTATACTAATCACTCAGTTTTAGTTTCAAACATGGTATATACTGGAGACTCGGTAGATATAGTGTCACTTAGTAAACATTGTTCTTCTTAGTAAGCACTGTTCTACTCGGTAAGCACTGTTCTGCTCGGTAAGCACTGTTCTGATCAGTAAGCACTATTCTGCTTGGTAAGCACTGTTCTACTCGGTAAGCACTCAGAGTCAGAATAAGTGTTGTCACTGATGACAATCATACTTAATGCCAATAGTTTCATCCTCCTTTGTCAATTTGCATCCAGTAGCCATCGGTGTTCCCACAGGTTTAGCATCTTCCATGCCAAATGTCTTCAGTACTTCCTTTATGTATTTAGATTATGTGATGAATATGCCATTACTCTACTGAATCACTTGAAGTCCAAGAAAGAACTTAATCTATCCGAACATAGACATTTCAAATTCCTTTTGCATTTCATTAGCAAATGCCTTGGAGACAAGATCTGAGCCACCAAAGATAATATCATCAACAAAAATTTCAGCAATGATAATAGTATCATCAGTAGCACCTTTCACATATAGATTGTTGTTTTCACTTGTTCTAACAAATCCAATACTTAACAAGTAAGTATGCAATCTTTCATACCATGCTCTCGGTGCTTTCTTTAGTCCATATAAGGCTTTATGTAATCTACATACCATGTCTTTATTGTCGGGATCAACAAATCCTTTAGGTTGTTCAATGTAGACTTCTTCTTCAAGTATACCATTCAAAAATGCTAACTTCACATCCATTTGATAGACTTTGAATTTCTTATGTGTAGCATATGCAAGTAGCATTCTAACTCCTTCTAATCTAGCAACTGGTGCAAATGTCTAACCATAGTCAATGCCTTCTTCCTATGCATATCCCTTGCATACTAATCTAGCTTTATTTCTTGTGACATCACCATTTTCATTCAATTTATTCTTGTATATCCACTTAGTACTGATAACATTCTTGTCTATTGGTTGGGGTACTAAGGACTAGGATTTGTTCTTTTCTATTTGCTCTATTTCCTCCTTCATTGCATTAACCCATTCTTCATTCTCTAATGCAACTTTCACAGTTTTAGGTTCAAATTCACAATTTAGACATGTACCTTGTCTTGTTTTGCTTCTAGTTTGCATTTCAGCATGTCTGTCTCCAATGATTTGTGTTTTAGGATGATATCTCTTGACAAAACTAGCCAAGACTTGATTTCTCCTTTCTTGTTTATCCTGCTCAGGGTCATTTCCTTGCTCGATAGCTTCTTCATGTTCATCAGTTTGTGGTGTCTGTTGTACTACATTATTTCCCTACTGACCGATTGATATAGCTTGTGATGTCGGTAGATACTATGGATGTTCAATGTAAGTGAATCTACCATACTCTTCTGGTTCCTTTGTACTTTCCTCTATGTACTTGTCATCAAACTCATCAACACAAACATTAGTACTTTCAACAATTTTATTTGTAGCCTTATTCAAACATTTGTATGCTTTACTTGTAGTGGAATATCCAAGAAATATTCCTTCATCTCCTTTAGAATCAACTTTTCCATTTCTCTCATCTTTCAAGATAAAGAATTTACTTCCAAAAATTCTAAAATAACTCACAGTAGGTTTGTGTCCAAACCATAGTTCATAAGGTGTTCGGTTGGAGTCCTTCTTCAGTTGTACTCGGTTAAGAATATATACAGTTGTGCTAGTAGCTTCCCTCCAATATGTTTGAGAAACATTCTTCTGTATCATCAAAGTTCTAGCATAGTCAATTATAGACCTATTCCTTCTTTCAGCAATGCCATTTTGTTGAGGTGTCCTCAATGCAGATACCTGCCACTTGATTCCATGCTCATTGCAAAATTTAGTAAATTCATCAAAGATAAATTCACCTCCTCTATCAAATCTTAAGCACTTTATTTCCTTACCAGTTTCTTTTTCTACCTTAGCTTTATACCACTTAAACATTTTGAAAGCTTCAGATTTCTCTTTCAAGAACATAATAGTCATCAGTCTAGTATAATCATCAACAAAAAAAAAAAAATATCTATCACCAGAAAAGCTCTAAGTTCTCATAGGACCACATAGGTTGGTATGAACCAACTCAAGTATCTTCTTTGTTGAATAGTCCTTTCTTTTAAAACTAGACTTAGTCATCTTACCTTTCTAACATTCATGGCACATGGCATGATCAAGTTTTGTCAAGTTAGGCAATCCTCTAATTCTTTTCTTTCTACTAATCTTGATCATGTTGTCAAAGTTCACATGGCATAACCTTCGGTGCCACAACCAAGCATCTTCATCCTTTATTAACAAACAAGAAGAATGATCTATATCAAGATAGAATAGATTACCTCTGGATTGTGTACCAGTTTTGACAAGTCTTCCTCCATCATCATAAATCTTCACCTTTTTTCTCTCAAAAGCCAGTCGATGGCCTGAATTGTTCAGCTGAGCCACACTTATCAAATTATAGTTCAGTCCATCTACCCAATATGCATTTTCACATTGTAATCTATCATTGATCATCAGTGAGCCTTTACCTCTTACCATGCAAGGTGCATCATTTCCCATTCTCATAGATCCTCCATTATATTCAACAAGATGATCAAAATTCTCTACATCACCGATCATATGATGTGTGCAGCCACTATCTATGATCCATGTATCATTTCTGCTTACTTTAGAGATCAGTGTTGTCTCTTCATGTTTCTCTTCCTTTTCTGAGTCATCTTTCATAGCAACAAATACAACTTCTATATCATCATCAAAATCAGATTGAGTTTCAATGTCTTCAGCTATGTAACATACCTTTTTGCCTTTTTCATCTCGATTGTCTCTGTTGTTGTGTCAGTAACCTCTGTTGACTCTTCTTCCATAGCTTCCTTCAGATCGGTCTTTGGATCTATCATCATCTTTCTTCTGAGGACATCTAGCAGTGATGTGACTGACTTCCTTACAATTGAAGCATGCTAAAGGTAGCTTGCCTCTATACCTTCCTTTTCCTTTGGGAAATCTTCTAGCCATAAGTGCTTCAAGCTCATCAAGTTCATCATTGGTATTGTCATCACTATCACAATTCTTACTATTCTTGCTAGAATTTCCAATCTTCAGAGAAGACATGAAAGCGGATTCAACAGAAGGAACAACATTGTTATCAAAATTATTTAATTCAAAGGTTTTAATTTTACCAATCAGAGTGTCAAGAGTGAGGTTGGATGTAGCTCTTGTTTCATGAATTGCATAAATCTCGATTGCATAAACTGGTAGCAAAGTTCTGAGAATCTTGCTTAGCACTGTTTCATCATCAATTACTCCATCAGATGCTCTAATAGCATGTACCACTTCTTTGAGTCTATTTGAATATTGGACAATGTTCTCACCTTCCTTCATTCTCATTTCATCAAATCTGCCTCTCAGACTTTCAGCTCGGGCTCTTTTGACATTTAGATCTCCACTGTAGATTTGTGCTAATTTATCCCACATTCCTTTGGCAGTTGTGCATGTCTTGATATCTTCAAATTCAGCATCGGTACAGGCAGTAGCAAGTTCCATCATAGTAACATTGTGTTAATTCTTATCCTTCAGTTGATCAATAGTTAGGGGACCAGTGGGTGGTTGTATGTAGCCATTTTGCATCAGATCTAGTGCTGAGTTCCCAATTCTAGATATGTGCAGCTTCATTCTACTTTGCCATACTGCGAAGTTCTCTTTATTAAGTTTTGGTACTTCCCTCTTATACATCTTGAGACCTTTATGCTTAAGTCTTTAAAAATCTGTTCCAAGCAACTGAGCTCTGATACCAATTGTTAGAATAATTGAGAGAGGGGTGAATCAGTTATCTAGTGTCCCAATACAAAATGTATAATCCAAAACAAATTTCTTCTATTTATGCTCGTCGATAAGCAATAATAACTCTTACTGTCTGTGTTTTTACCGATTACCAGTCTAATACTTATAACTATTTACTAATCAAATCTAATATGTAACATGTGAAGTATGATAACAAACAAATATCACAATCAACACATAACACAAGAGATTTAACGTGGAAACCCTGTAAAGGGAAAAACCACCTGGGACCGACAACCCAAAATTGCTCACTCTTCTGAAGTGAGGTCGGTTAAGACCCAACCCTGTTAAAGGTTACAAACACACTGTCAGGTGTGACCTTGTTAGAGGATTTTAGACTAGAAGTTATCATCCAACCAACATTCACTATGGGGTTGACAAGATAAAAATGTCTATGAATGATACATCATAAGACTTTCAGAGTCCACTCAGTTAAGAGATTTAGACTGTATACAATGGTTAAATATGTAACAGTAAAATGACCTTCCTTAATACAACTTCAATTGTAGATTACATATCAATATTTAGTTCATTCAAATCCTTCTGATCAATAATTCACTTCAGATTCAATACTATATCAACTTACTGTCTGTCGATAAATACTTTCTGTAGCTCGGTAATTTCTTTGTAGCTCGGTTCTCACTAACTAGTATGATCAGAATGCATGAAACCTTATTCACGCGATAATCCTACAACTTCTTCTTCTTCCTCGCATTTTCATAAAGAGATTTTGTTCTCTTATATAGACGAGTAAATCATTTTCTTCTCAACCATCAAATTTTTCCGCTTAATCATATTCATAGATTTTTCCGCTTAAACTTTCTTGGTACTTATGTCAATAACACATTTCAATCTGCTTTGTTAGATCTTCCTTGAATTTTCTCAGCCATTGATTTGCGTAACAAACATTATTTGTTACCTCGATGTTATACTCTTGCCAACTCATCAATCTTATCAACTAAACTAAACATTTAATTCATTCTCTTCTACTTGGTTAACAAAGAAATGCGTCAGTGAACACTGCTCAATTAATACTGTGGTCAGTATACTACACTCTGTCGGTGTATACTAGAAATGCTTCATTTATCGACAACACTGCTTTGTGTCTTTCAGGTCTATACTCCATTATAGATGAATGTAACATAATGAAGTCAGTATCATCAAGTCATAGACTCATCAAAAAGTTACTTAATGTGTTCCTTATCCTCATCTATCATGTACATCTTTCCTCATGTAGATTTATGTGTTCTTCATCTCTTTTCCACTTTTCTTCAGATGTCTCAGTGTAGTAACTTACAAGATAAGTGTTGTAAAACTAGTTGACATCAATGATAACATAATACTGATTTAATCATATTACATATCTAATCAGAAACTTCTCAGTGATCTTGTAATCATAGATCCTTCAATTAGATTCCAAATTAGTTGCAATCCAACATAAGGACCTAGGAAATTCCAGTGGCCGCGAGTTTTGCTTACCCTTATTTTGTGTGAAAGGTATTTGATTCTATCTACAATATATTTTTATCATGGATGCTCTACATATTTTTTATGTAATTGAGAGGCCAATGTATAAATTTAAGAAACATCCATACAAATCAATGGAGAATGACCCCAAGGGTGCATTCTCTCTGACCCCTCATGGTGTTTTATAGGTCAAAGACATTAGAGCATACATCCACTAAAGGTATGAGACAATTGGATAATTTGATATTCTCCAAGAGATGAAGGATATGTTGAATGAAGATAAAACATGGAAACTTAAGTTCTCACATTTTCAAAATCTAAACATCATACAAATGATGGAATTTTATGAGTTTGATGAAGAAGAATGGATCAAAATTGTGTTGAGAAGAATTCATGACTAGTTTCTTTGGATTGGAGAGAAACCTATCAAGATCAGAAGTGAACTTATACATGAAGTCATTGTATTGAACAATTCTGGTGTTGTTCCTACTGTAGAGAAGAACATGAAGCAATGTGAAACCCTAACGCACTCAAAGTGGGATAAGAGAGAAATGGTGATCACAGACATCTTTCAATAGGATGTAAGGTTAGTTTCAATGGCTTTGGGATACAAATAGCATTATAGAAGTCTACCAAAATTTATCTATATTAGATTTATAATGATGGCATATAAAATGCTGAAGGAAAATGTTTAGTATGATCTATGTAAAGTTTTGAAATTACAATTGTTGGAGAATATGTGGCAGATCAAGAGAGACAAGTCAAAAGAATTTAGGTTTAGATCACTCATCTTACATATGTTCTTCCACATAATGCATAGGTTCTTTGGTATGCATTCTAGGGAATGGAATGACAATGAACCTACTATTATCCAAGTAAGAAAAAGTCATGCAAGAGCGCACCTAGGCTAACCTCCATGCTTTGTTGTTTTGGCTTGTACTTGACTCTAGCCAAGTCAGGAAGAGTAGTGTGTTTGTTTTAAGACCTTAGAAGGTCATTGCTATGTAGGCTAAGTGAGTTAGTCATTAGGAATAAGGTCACACAACTAGAAAATATTAGTAGTCTTTAAATTTTTAGTGCTAATAATTTGAGATAGAGTCTTTAATGTGTCTTAAGTACATTATGATGTTGTAAAGATGCCATAGGGTCATTAATGGTCTTAGATCCTTGAAATATAGGAGATTAGTAGTCCTAAGAAGTAGGATAATTTCATAAAGGAAAGATGCCAAAATGTTGTTAAGAAGTTGTCATAACAACATTTGCAATTATTGCAAATGTTGCATGCAACTCAATTATCCTTGGATTCCCTTGAGAATAGGAGGTGGGAGATCAGCCAATAGGCCCTAAAATGGTGGAAATGGAATCTTATGTTTGGGAAGGCTCTAATCTCAAATCCAAGCATACTTTGTAATACTTAGTGATTGTTGAATACAGCTCTACAATACTATTTTAGTGAATATCACGAGATTTTGTGTTGACAGTGCATTGAAATGGATTGAAAGTCTAAATCCAGTGGTTTTTTACTACTCTATAGATTGTTCTAAGACTTTTTCATTTGAAGACCAAGTTGATTAGAGTAGATATTTTGTGTTGAATAAATAGATTTTGTTTTAGAGTTCTTATTGGTCCTTTTTTGACCAGTCGGTGCTTTCATGGATCCCCCATGAAATCTAGCCATGGGAAATACCTAAGGATAGATGGAAATTCTAGGGGATTCATTAGTGTACATATTTTTAGGATTAGAAGTTATGAAATTTTGGAGAGCTATTTTTGTTGCTAGGCCCTAAGCAAGCAAACAGAGCCTGATTAGAGTCTAAATTGGGAAGAAGTGAAGATTTCTTGTAGGGTAGAAAGGTACGGTACAACTCTAGTAATTTTTCAAGAAGGATTTCATCATATCATGACATAATATGAGGATTTATTATATACCAATCCATTAGACCAAGATTTGAGCAAGATTTCTACAAGGTTACAGTTAGTCCTAAAAACTAGGCCTATTAGCCCCATTTGCCCTAGTTTATAGGAAGCCAGTGTACGGAGGTTGTCAGACCCTAGAACCTATAGAATCTTTTAAAAATTCCAAATGAGTATTCAAATCTAGCTTTAGATTTTTGGGGTCTTTGGAAGAATTTTTCTAGAATTGGCAAAAAGCCTCTGCAAAAGGCTACAAGTATTAGGCCTATTTTAAGGTCTCTAAATGTTGAAACCTTGAACCCGGTAAGGGTATGATTCAATATCCTTCTAAAATGGATCAAATTGGAAAGACTATGAATGTTTTCAAGATGGAGAACACCCCTATAATGAAGAATGAAGTTTGTGAGAAGGTAGCACTTAGAGCTTGCTAAGTGAAGGTGAAGGATTGAACTAACTAAAGGGTGTTAGTCTTTCAAGGTGAAGCACAAAGGTTAAGAACTCTTAGAGAAGAGTTAGGTTTGGAATTAGTTAATCATCTAAGCCAATTAGGACCTAGAGGAGACTAGGTTCCTAGAAGAGACAAGATAGGTCTCTTGGATGTAGTGCAAGCAAGCCTTGGAACACTCACATCATATTGGTATCAGGGCTTGAATTGATCAGGCTTGTGGTGGATGTTGCAGCCTACTAAATCAGTGGGAGAGAATACACCAAGTGGATTAGTGGAAGACAAAGCCATGGTGACTAACATTGAGTTAGCCAAGAAGGTTAAGGAACAAGAAGAAGATAACAAGTTGTTAAGGGAAAGACTAGCTCAAATGGAGCAGCTCTTGGGTGAAGTCCAAGACAAAGCAAATAAGGTCAAAGAGAAAATTGACCAAAAGGAAGAAAAAGAAGCAAGGGAGAAGGAATTAGACTTGGAGGAGGAAGCTCCAACATCTGACCCTATTCTTCCTGAAGAGCCATTCTTAAAAGCACTAAAGGCATTGAGTGGAAAAGCTTTGGAAGGTGTACCACTAGTTAGTGGACAAATGGATCTAGATCTAGTTGTGTATTGGATAGAAAACATTGAGAACCATTTTGAGTGTGATGGTATCTCAGAGACACAAAATTTTATTGTGGCCAAGTCTAGACTAAGAGGTTCAGCTCTTACTTGGTGGAAGTTTGTGCAAACCAAGAGAGAAAGGTATGGAAAAGGTCCTATAGTTACTTGGAAGGGCATGGTAACCAAAGTGAAACAGACCTACCTTCCTGATGACAATGAAGTTAAAATGCATAGGAGGAGACACAATCTAAGACAAAAAGTTCTAGATGTCCAAGCATACACCAAGAAGTTTCAAAAGTTATGTTTGAGGTCAAAGGTAGTTGAAGATGAAAGCATCAAGCTTGCAAGGTACTTGAATGGCCTCAAATGGTCTATTCAAGAAGAGATTATTCTAGTGAACTTCAAAACCATTCACCAATGCTATCAAATGGCCTTGAAGATAGAAGAGAAAAACAAAAGGAAACAAGGAACCTCTAAAGGTAAAGGTAAAGACAAGGATACTAGAGGACAAAGAGGTGGCTATGGTGGAAGAAGTTCTGAATCATGAAGTCAAGGAGACATAAAATTCAGTGAGTAGCAAGAAGGAAGCTCTTGTAGAGGTGGTAGAGGAAGAATTTCTAACTCCAGCTCTAGAGGAAGGAATGGTGGACAAGGAGGAAGAGGAAACTACTTTGCCAATATGAAGTGCTACAATTCCAATCAAATGGGGCACCCTACCTATAGATGTCCACAGAAAGGTGGTTCTTCACAAGGAGGTGACAAGAGAGGGAACCTAGTACAAGATGATTCTAATGCAGCAAACAAGCATGCTGAAGTACCATTGAATTTAGAGGAAGGAAAGAATCTTATGATTTGGAGAACTTTGATAAAGGAGCTAGTGAAGGAAGAGCCAATCCAAAGGAGGTCTTTGTTTAGGATAAAGTGCAAAATGATGGGGAAAGTATGTAGGGTCATCATTGATTCAGGCTCTACTAACAATATTGTGTTAGAGGAAGCAGTCAGCAAGCTAAATTTGACAAGGATACCCCACACCAATCCTTACAAGGTCACTTGGCTCAATAAAGGCCAACATGTGTTAGTGAATGAACAAGAATGGGTGGAGTTCTCCATTGGTAGGTACAAAGACAAAGTGTTATGTGATGTGTTGCCTATGGATGCATGTCATTTTCTCCTAAGTAGACCATGGAAATTTGACCGCCAAGCCATACATGATGGAGGAAAGAATTCTTATTCTTTCAAGAAGGACAATGTGACCTTCAAAATACACTCATTGTTGGAAGATGCTAAGGTAAAGACATTAGGTCCAAATGTAATTATGGTGAGTGAAAAGGAGTTCTTACAAGCCATGGAAGAGAGTGAAGGATTTGGTTATGCATTGGTATTAAGACCAGGAGAAGGAGATGAAGGCAAGGTGACTAAGAAGATAGAGTTACCAAAGGAGATTCAAAGCATGTTGCAGACTTGCCAAGGTATAGTGAGTGATGGAAAACCATCAGCCTTACCCCCTAAAAGAGCCATAAGTCATAGGAAAGACCTTATCCTAGGAGTTACCCTTCCCAATAAGGTATCTTATAAGATGACCCCTCAACAAAATGAGGAAATTGCTAGGCAAATACAAGAACTCCTAAACCAAGGTTTCATTAGGAAGAGCATTAGTCCATGTGATGTACCCACTGTACTTGCACCTAAGAAAGGAGTGCAGGCTTTGTATTGATTCAAGGGCTATCAATAGAATAACTATAAGGTATAGGGTCCCTATCCCTAGGATTGAAGACTGAATGGATTGTCTAGCTGAAGCTAAGTACTATAGCAAGATAGACTTGAAGAGTGGCTATCACCAAATAAGAATACATGAAGGAGATGAGTGGAAAATAGCCTTCAAGACTAATGAAGGGTTGCATGAATGGCTTGTCATTCCATTTGGATTATCCAATGCCCCCTCCACATTCATGAGGCTCATGAATGAAGTACTCAAATACTACATAGGTAAGTTTGTAGTTGTATATCTAGATGATGTATTGATTTATAGCAAGACAAGGAGTGAGCACCTATAGTATCTTGATATTGTTTTCAATAAGTTACATGATGAGAAGTTGATGATCAACTTGGAGAAGTGTGAGTTCATCAAAATAGAGCTAGTGTACCTTGGGTTTGTCCTACTACATGGCAATCTGAAAATGGAAAAGAGAAAAGTGGAGGCTATCATGAATTGGCCTACTCCAAGGACAGCAACAAAGGTAAGGAGTTTTCATGGCCTTGCATAATATTATAGAAAATTCATAAGGCAATTTAGTGCAATTTGTGCTCCTATGTTGGACACTATCAAGGGAGGAATGAAAACTAAGTTTATATGGAATGAGCATGCTAACAAAAGCTTTGAGTTGTTGAAGGAGAAGATAGCTACCCAGCCTATTTTAGTGTTGCCAAGCTTTGAGAATCTTTTCACCATTGAGTGTGATGCTATCAATGTGGCAATTTGGGTTGTTCTAATCCAAGAAGGCAAACCGATGGCTTTCCATTTAGAGAAGTTAAGTGAAGCCAAGAATAAGTACTCTTCTTATGACCTTGAGATGTATACATTAGTCCAAGCTCTAAGGAAGTGGAGGCACTACTTACTTCCCAAGGAGTTCATTGTGTATTCAGACAATCAAGCACTTAGTTTCCTGAATTCACAAGCAAAGTTGAGTCACAAGCACATGAAGTCAGTTGAGTACCTACAAGCTTACACCTTCAATATCAAGCACAAGAAAGGTGTCCTCAATAAAGTGGAAAATGCATTGCCAAGAAGAGCTCTCACAATTCAGGAAATTCAGTTGAAGAGCATGGGAATAGATCACTTCAAGGATCTATATGCAGATGATAAAGATCTTGTAGACATTTACAAGGAGATACATGAAACAGTGAGGAAGACTTTGATAGAGAACATCATGAAACACAAAGCCAAGGTGGATGAAAGTAGAAGAATAGTTTGGTTTAATGTGGGTGACTTGGTTATGGTGCATCTTAATAAATCAAGACTTCAAAATGGAGTCCCTCGCAGGTTGCAGATGAGAAGGATAGGTCCCTGTCCTATCTTGGCTAAATATGGTGATAATGCATTCAATGTTGAGCTTCCAGAAGATAGTAGACTATCCCCTATCTTTAACATTCTAGACTTAGTCCACTACAAATGACCACAACAAGACATGGATCAAAGCCTTCATGAAGTGATCAGAGATGTGGAAGATCTACAATTACCTACTGCTATAGTCACAGGAGCTGACAGTGTGTTGGACACAAGGGTCTACAAAAAGACAAGGACTAAAGAGTATAAAGAACATCTCACAAAGAAGCATGGGAAAATGGATGCTAATGCAATATGGAAAAAGGAGTCAGAGTTCAAGAATATGGGAATTGATCCAAGCATCCTCAATCCAAGGGTGGATTGAGCTTTTTATTTTGGGGAGGATGGTGCAGGAGCACAACTAGGCTAACCTCCATGCTTTGTTGTTTTGGCTTGTACTTGACTCTAGCCAAGTTAGGAAGAGTAGTGTGTTTTTTTTAAGACCTCAGAAGGTCATTTCTATGTAGGCTAAGTGAGTTAGTCATTAGGACTAAGGTCACACAGCTAGCCAATGTTAGTAGTCTTTAAATTCTTAGTGCTAATAATTTAAGATAGAGTCTTTAATGTGTCTTAAGCACATTATGATGTTGTAAAGATGCCATAGGTTCATTAATGGTCTTGGATCCTCAAAATATAGGAGGTTAGTAGTCCTAAGAAATAGGATAATGGCATAAAGGAAAGATTCCAAAATGTTGTTAAGAAGTTATCATAACAACATTTGCAATTATTGCAAATGTTGCATGCAACTCAGTTATCCTTGGATTCCCTTGAGAATAGGATGTGGGAGATTGGCCAAAAGGACCTAGAATGTTCTACATGGAATCTTATTTCTGGCAAGGCTTGAATCTCAAAGCAAGACATACTTTGTAATAGTTAGTGATTGTTGAATACAGCTCTACAATACTATTTCAGTGAATATCCTGAGCTTTTGTATTCAAAATGCATTGAAATGGATTGAAAGTATAAATCTAGTGGTTTTTTAGTGTTCTATAGACTTTTCTAAGACTTTTTCATTTGAAGAGAAAGTTGATTAGAGTAGATATTTTGTGTTGAATAAATAGATTTTGTTTTAGAGTTCTTACTGGTCCTGTTTTGACCAGTCGGTGCTTTCATGGCTCCCCCATGAAATCTATACATGGGAAATACCTAAGGATAGATGGAAATTATAGGGGATTCATTAGTTTATATATTTTTAGGATTAGGAGTTATGAAAGTTTTGAGAGCTATTTTTATTGCTAGGCACTAGGCGAGCAGAGAGAGCCCGGTTAGAGGTCTAAGTTGGGAAGAAGTGAAGATTTCTTGCAGGGTATAAAGGTATGGTATGGCTCCAGTAATTTTTCAAGAAGGATTTCCTCATACCATGACATACTATGAGGATTGAGCCTATGCCAATCCATTAGACCAAGATTTGAGCAAGATTTCTACAAGGTTATAGTGGTCCTAAAAACTAGGCCTATTAGCCCTATTTGCCCTAGTTTATAGGAAGCTAGTGTACAGAGGTTGTCAGACCCTAGAACCTATAGAATAATTTAAAAATTCAAAATGGGTATTCAAATCTGGTTTTACATTTTTGGGGTCTTTGGAAAAGTTTTGCTAGAATTGGCAAAAAGCCTCTACAAAAGGCTACAAGGATTACGCCTATTTTAAGGTCTCTAAATGGTGAAACCTTGAACCCAGTAAGGGTATAATTCAATATACTTCTTAAATGGATCAAATTGGAAAGACTGTGAATGTTTTCAAGATGGAGAACACCCCTGAAATGAAGAATGAAGTTTGTGAGAAGGTAGCACTTAGAGCTTGCTAAGTGAAGGTGAAGGATTGAACTAACTAAAGGGTGTTAGTCTTTCAAGGTGAAGAAAAAAGGTTAAGAAATCTTAGAGAAGAGTTAGAATTGTAACTATTTAATCATCTAAGTCAATTAGGACCTAAAGGAGACTAGGTTCCTAGAAGAGACAAGCTAGGTCTCTTGGATGCAGTGCAAGCAAGCCTTGGAACACTCACATCAAAAAGTTACAGAAGTCAAGATAGTAAATGGGTAGATGGAGATATATTTGATATGTTGAAGATATTTAAAAGAGAAATGGAGAGAAAGAAAATTCCTAAAGAAATAGTTGAAAAATACAAGGATACAATTTTTTTATGGTAGAGACTGACTGTGTATGCTTTGAAGATGTTGAACCTAGAATGAGGTGGTGCCCTCCTATGGGGTATGAAGTTACTGATGAAGTTATTACATTGAAACTTGATTGCGTTATCTACTGATATTTAGCCAAGTGAAGAAATATTGGTTACCTATGAGGAGAAGTCCTCTAAGGTCAGGGAAGAGTTGACTAGAGGTGACAAGAAGAAGAAGGTAGAAAAAAATATTGACAATATAGTAGAGAAATAAGGAATTAGCAAAGATGAGATTTTTGAGTTAAGAAAGAAGGTTGTAGAGAAGTCCTATGGTCTAGATAGCTTAGATGCTACACCCCTACCTACTTTTGAGATTATTGAAGTGTTAGAATCACCTCTGGTAGTGATCATTATACCTTAAGCTACTCCTGCACCACCTAGAAGATCATCGCAGAGGATAGTTATGGTTAAGGAAAAAAAGGAAGCAATAGAAATTCTTGCGATGATAACCAAGTCATATAATCCTAAAGAAAAATCACCTCCCAAAAAGCAGAAGAAAGAGAAGAATAAGATTGAAGAGGAGAAGACTGAGAAGAAAGCTGAAGAGATTGTGCAAGAAAAGCCTATGGAGAGATAGCAATGGAAGCCCGACTTAAAGATCTTGAGAAAAAGAATTATTGAACAAGGTATACCTATGTGTTTGGACACTTCCCAAGATGTTGGTGACCCTTTTCAAGATAATTTTGACACTATTCCTAAGATAGATGACAATAATGCACATAGTATAGTAAAAGTGATATATCTTGGCACATTGACTAAAGAATGAATGAAAGAAGTTATGGTTGAAGGAAATAAGGATACTAAAATAGAGGTTGTAACTGAGAAAGAAAAAATAGTACCTATATCTATTCCTATTTCTACTCCTATTAAGGAGAAATATATTTCTACAACTCAATTGTTGACAAGTGACATTAAGCTTCTAATCACTAAGGTCAATGAAATGGATGAGGTTGAGCTAATGAAGCCACCTCTTATGGCCTTTGCTAAGGCTAAGGAAAGATCTAAGAAGAAAAAAAAGAAGGTCAGGGTATTGGATAGGGTAGTGGACATAATTAATAAACTTTTACCTATACCTCTCACCTTCCAAGGTAATGATGTAGTAGACAATTGTGGAAAACTCCTTGATGAGCTTTATATGCACTTCACTTCTTTCGAGAAGGCCACAATTGTGAAGGTTGAAAAGGAATACATGGTGAAGAAGTTAGAAGAGGTATGAAATTCAATAAAGGGGGATTTAGGAATATTAGACACCACTATCTCTAGAATTAGGACTTGCATTGAGCATGTGAAGAAGATATACAACTATTGCATAAATCCTTCTAGGCATGTGTAGAATGTGGACATAATTCACAATAATGAGAAGACATCAGATAACTTGGAGAATAATTTTGGGTCCCCCTCACAATTAGTTACTGAGTTGGATAAGTGTCCAAATTCTTAGATAAAATCAACTTGTTACAAACTGATAAATCAGGAGTGTTGGGAAGATTTGGTGAGTTGAGGAGTTTGATTACTCCTAAGCTGTCAATTTTGGAGAAGCACCTTGAGGACATGGAGACAATGAAGAAATATCTTGATGGATCTATTCCTACAGTACCGAAGGATGTTGAGATATCATCCTTTTCTTTGAATGGTTTAATCCAGATTGGTTAGACCTTGAAGATGACATGGGAAGCAGATACAAAGGTCTTGGAAACCTCCTTCCGAAGACATACTTCGCATGGTATAAGTTTTTGATGTGAGGTCTTAAATTTTTTCCTTGTATATAGATACATTTTTATTTATAACTTTTCCATTGATGTCAAAGGGGGAGTAGTAGTCGTGGAAAATGTACAAGGGGTGTATAGATAGTAGTTTGGCATTGTTCTCTTAGTCATTTTTTAGTAAGTGTTTCCATCAATGCCAAAGGGGGATATTTTTGGCAAGTGGCCAAGGATGTATAGAATATATGTTTTCATTTATGGAAACACTACTTATTGGTATGATCTCTGATAGTACCATTCAATTTTGGGTATCTAGTCTTGGAAAAATGACTAAGTCCATAAGTAGTCTCTTGGATATAGTTGCACAATTTTGTCTAGCAAGCATAGTATATGGAGATTTAAGTCATGTGCACTTAGATGAAGGTAGTATGGAGTGCAGTATGGCTTTAGTTATGGTTTATTTTATTTTGGAGTTGTCTGGCGAGAGTTACAGTGTGTTTATGGTATGAGAGTACAGTATAGCAGTAGAACAGGGCAAATGAAAGGTTGATATGATTGAGGGAGTAACATGTGGATTCCAGCAATTCTATTTTGGACTATCCCATATTAATGTGTGTGTGATTTCCTATTGTTTATTTTCTTTTGCGTTATGTGTTGTATATATTTGGTGATGCACTTGTGAGCTGACAAGACATATTATGAGATCAGGTATATAAGTAAACATGTTTTTGAGATGTGAGGATGGTAGTTGTGTGTGAATTCATTGTGATGTCAAAATAATGCAGAAGGTATTGTGAGATATAACTGGAACTTAAGCATAGTTGATGCTTGTATAGTTTATCTTTTGTAATTTTACATTGTGAAGAAACTATTTTGTATTGTAAGAGCAGTGAGTTCCTTGTATTACCCCTAATAGGGATTTCATCCTTTAACATGGATTTGTACTACATGTAATATTCATATCTTGACAGGGATAGGTCTCCTAACAGGGACATTATACTCTTAGTACATAATTTTTGGGTATCATCCCCATCGGGGTTTTCCCTTGGCCAAGGTTTCCTTGAGGACAAACAATGGTGTCATGAGTTATTTACTTTATTTTATGTTCTTTTCATTTCTGCATTTTCATGGTTTAGTTTGAATTGTTTAATTTTATTATTAAATTGTTTCAATACTGACTTGCCCCCCCTCTCAGTATTTCTTGATCCTAACAATCATTCTACTTCAAAATCTCTATTTGCATTCATGTCGTGGTGATGGAAAAATTTGTCAATTGCCTTTCTTTCTTCCTATTTAAAAGCATACCCCAAAAAAGTAAAATCAAATCATAAGAGGGAGTTGTACCTCTAAAATTTAGAGGAAAATCTTTAAATCAATAGCAATTTCTTCAACTATTAGTTATTTATTCATCATTCATTCTAGGCATAAATGATTAATTTGTAATTTTCTTGAAAAGACCAATCTATTAACCAACATATATAATATAATATATATAACTTATTATAATATTAATATTTTATATATTATATTAACATATATTATATATAATATTAAGATATGAATATATTAATATATTTTAATATTAACATTAGTTAATATTAATATGTGCTAATATATTATTATAATAACATATATTAATAGAACACTCATGACCCTATGTAGGGCTTCGAGTTATTAAAATATTACTTTTTTCATATATGATATTGGATATGAATCCGATATCAGATATATATGAGTATTAAGTGCTAGTTTCTGGATTCAATTGTGTATTATTTTTTTCCATCAATGTTTCGGATCATACTATGTGATCCATCATCAGGATGCTAGAGAGAAAAGAGACATGAAATATATATTTAGAAAAAACAAGGTTGTGGGTCATTTTTACCCATGGCCCTGAGTGCAAAGAAAACATTTTTCAGTAACTAATATCAAATATTATCTAATATCCAATCCCAAGAGGCAAAACTTTTGCTAAATTTGTATCCAGGTATGAATTTAATTATTTTCTCTCATTTTTTTAATTTTTTATGTTTCAATTTTGATTTTTAGATGAAAACTAGTTTATTTCAATTTGAAATTATCTATATTATTTAAAATTCATTTTATTTATATGAATTTTTAATTTAGTCATATATGATAGATAATACTAGTAATCTTGACCCTGGAAACTCACCCTCTAATAATACATATCCTGAAAACCCATAGCTTGGAGACCAACTACCTAAAACTGCTTCGGTGACAAACCCTCAGCCATTAGAAGACCTTATAGATGATAATTTGAAACAGTTGTGGAGTATTATGGATGTTTATAATAGGATACCTAGATTATCCCCAATGTTTGGAATTGTACTATTATATAGTTAATGGAGATGCTCACCACACATCATAATGTTGTACTTTAATGGCTAGAGGAAATCCATGCCTAATTTGATGATGGGTTGGATTATGATGGGGTGAAGGCCCTTGGGATAACTAAAGATCAAATATGTTCCCTATTTAGGAATCCTTGTAATAGATAGGTTCCCATAGTAAAAAAGAGAAGTTGTCTATGAAATGGTGTGTGCATCTTGATATACAAGCCAGCATATGGGATCGTTGGTGCATGGTTTTTGATAAAACACCTAACAATAATATAGATGCCCCTTTTTATTTCATAAAATAATTATATACTAAGTTTGTCCTAGTTCATCATGTCAACTATTGGAGTATAAGATTGGTCATGGGCATAAGCAAAGGCTATCCCCAATATAGACTAGGGGCACATAGACTAGGACAAGGCCCATATGTTCCCCCTCCTCTCATTGATTCCCATCCTTTAGTGAAACATATAGATATCATTGCGGAGGTTGCCTCAGAGACCATTAGGGTCATTCACACTTTGAGCAACCATTTGGTTAGGCACATTTCATCACTGGCACAACCTTCTAATTCTACTGATGCATCATCATTGGGTGCACATATGTCTGTGTCTCATACTTGTACTACCTGTTGGAATATATGTTTGGGTCCCCTTGATGACCTTGTCTAGGATCTTATAGATGTTGAGGAGTATGAGGTTGGTGATATGGGTGGTGTACTAGATTTGATGATGGGGAATGGAACCTACCATGTAGATTCCTTGTATAAAAGAGATGAGGAGGTACATCCATCATTCATTCCTTGTGTTATGATAAGACTTAATGTTTAATGCCATAGTGCATTTAGTTTTAAATGTATATTTTTATTAGATAACTTATTATGAATACACACTTATGTTTTTATACTTGATATATTTATGTTTGATTAATGATAGAGGAAGAGATGAGAGAAGTGTAACATGCCACACTCTTGATGATTTTATTTGGTCTTGAGAGTTCTATGGTATATATTTTTTCACTTAGTTGTTTAATGTTTTTATCAGTAGACATGCTTATCATTTAATTTATGATAATTATTTAAATTATATACTAATTAACATTTTCATCTTATTTTAATCTTGTAGGTGTCACCTACTACTAGGGGTGTAATGTGAGGGGGGTGCAGTCGTGTGCACTGAGAAGGGAAAGTTAATTAAGATTTTGAGAATGATTATGCATGTATTTATCATTAGAGTGTACTAATATTTATTTGCATGGTCTATTTAATAGGCCTTGATGTCTGAGGAGAGAAAGACTTAGGTTGAATAGCCCAACCTCTCATCCATTTCATTTGGCTTTGATATTTAAATGGTATGTATTTTTGCACTTAGTTGTTTACATTTTTTAACTCTATACATGCTTGGGTGACCCCACAATAGTGGGTTACACTTTTTTAGACATGCTGATTTTTGTTGAAATAGCACATTTTTAATAAAATGTGATGATTTAAGCCTTGAGAGGCTCCATTTGAAGGAATTAATTACAAATGGTTAGCTCAAAGCCTCTTAGATAAAAAAAATATTGATATAACATATATACTCCTCATTCATACCTACAATGGAGTCTCCTTCACACCTATTAAAATGCTGACAAAAAATCACCTAGATTTTATCTTTTGGAAGATCAAATGAATCCATTTGACAAACTTATCTATGTAGTAAGGTGGTACTAAGAAAAATATTTCCAATGATTGTAATGTTAATATATATTAATATTATTATGACTTTGTATGTTTAGTATTACTAAACATAGATATTTCACCATATGTCTACCTCTATGTTCTATGCTTGTGAAAAAATAGTAAATGACAGAAAAAAAATATCTAAAAAATATCTATGCCCTAGGTATTGAAGTTATCTTTCTATAAAAAAAAATGAAATTGGACAAATACACAAGTTATAAGCTATGTAGTCAAGGTATGTCAAAATTATAGTTTAGTTAACTTCAAACGTTAATAAAATGTGCAATAATCATGATAATGTCATCAAACCAATTGCATTCCCTTTATATGGATGTAATTAAAAAACTAAATTCAAAAGAAGAACATCAATATTTATTTTATAAAAAACCTTATGCTCTATGAAAACAATGTAACTCTTTGAAAATGACATTTTCAGCAACATACCAGTTTTCATGGGAGAAATAAAAAACCATTCAAATCAATTCAAAAATAAAAATAAAAAATATATTTAGAATCTAGATAGAAAATCCTTAAAGACTCTAATTTACTTCATCTTCTGATTTCAAATGGTTTAACAAAAATATGTATCTGAATCTGAGAGTTTTTTTTCAAAATGTAGAGTTTAGTGTCTGTTCGGGCAAAAACATGTAACCCACTATTGTGGGTTCACTCACTTGGAATTTAGATTGTCATTATTTGAAATATATATTAAGTAACATTTTGACATTATTTTATTCTTGTAGGTAACACCAAGTGCAAGGGAGGTACAATGGCAGGGATTTACATCCTTGTTGACTGCAATGACACTTCCAAATGAAGGCACCCCACACAAGTATATTTTTATTTTAATTCAACACCTTAGTAAATATGTTCCTATCAATGATAACTTTATCAGATAATTTATTAAATTATAATTGTGAACATATATAGGATGGCAATCCCAGTCTTAGTGGAATCCCTTCACTGCCAAAGACATATTCTAGGACTCCTCACCACGTTAGGAGACGTAGAGGTACATACAAGAATTAAATTTTAAATTTCAATTATAGTTCAATTAATAATCTAAATAATATCAATTATGAATTGAATTTTAGGTTTGTGCAGGATCCAACAAAGATGAAGAGTGCCTCAAAGAAGCTATGTTTTGATGATCCATCACTATCCTAGGATGTGATAGACACATTCAATCATCATATGTATTTTTTATACACATTTTGAGATGGAATATGACACATTTTATAAAAATTTATTACGATTGGCATTTATTACATGTTGTATATGGACATACATACTTATTAAATAGTTTCATGTATTAGAATATGAGTTTTGATATAATCTCTTCCTTATATGCACTATATGTACTCTAATTGTGTTTATGGAATCATTACGTGGTTTTTCTGATGTGAGTGCAAGTGTTATTATATTTCAATAATATTTGATGTGTTTGGAAAATATTTGTTTCAATATTTTTTCCATATGTGTTTCAATAAGAGTTTCCATAATATTTTATGTTTTCAAATTTCCAATGATATGCATGCATCACTATACATTAAAATCAAATAAAATTAAAAAATAATGAATGGTCTATAATACATTTGGTAGTTAACATGTGTAACATACATAGTTAACATGTGTAACATACATAGTTTACATGTGTAACATACATAGTTTACATAATGGGACCTATTATTTGGTAGTTCAAAAAATGATATTTCCTCCTATTTATATCTTCATTATGTTAGTCACAACTATAATGAATAAAATGGTGAGTAGTGCTAAGACATTGATCACTCACCAAGATTCTACATACATTGGAAGGAAAAACACAATAATGAGGTGAATCTGATTAACACAACCAAAAGAGTATGGGTGCTAATGTAGGATTCATAATGAAGGATTTTGAATTCCTTAAATGTAATTGTAAGGGGGTTGTAAATGATATGAAAAACTGATCTATAAAAGTAAGTGCAAGAGAAAAATAGAAAAACTAAAATGACCTTGAAGACAAAGGGGAAAAAGATGTTTTAGATCTGATTTTGACAATCATCGTGGTGTCAGAATCAAGTAAGGTTTTGGATTTGGGTTTTTGGCACCTTTAACTCTTGACAGTGAAAATATTAGACCTAGAGGACAAGGTAAAAAATAGCGACCTTGTCCAAGACAAGGGTGAAGAATGTGGCCTTGTCCTTTTGACTTTGAAACTGATGAAAATTGTAGATGATGTTTAACTAGTTCTGATATTCCAAAATCTAGATCCCAAACTCGACAACCTATTCATGCACATAGAAAAGAAGGGGAAGAAGGTTGACGAGATGGATTTTCCTTAGTCAAACCCATGTATATGAATCAACCCTAAAATTAAATAAATTTAATTGAAATAATTCTATCATGTACCAGAGATTAGATCTAAAAAAAAGATTATATCTTACCATGTAGATGTAATTGTCCGCAGAATGTGATCAAGAATGTTGATGCAATATCTTTGACTCAACACAAAAAATAAAAGAAAATTGTGTAAGATAAAACCTCATGTAGTAGATGTTGTAATTCACCACAATGTCAAATTGAAGAGGAAGAAGACTTGGTGTATGAATGTAGATCTCCTTCCTTGATGTCCAACTCCTTTTATTGGCCTCAAATGGGGGAAATAAGATAAATTTATGGAAGGAAATGTCTTGCATGCATAATAAATATGAAGACTTGAAATGCTTGAAGACTCTTGATGGATTCCTTGCACTTGAATGCTTGATGGGATTGAATGATTGGTAATTGATGCCTTCAATAATGGAACTTGATTCCACTTGAATCTATTGAATGCAAAATGAATGATAGAGATCACATGTATGTGTAATGGAAGCTAATAGATTGCACAATAATGATGGATGTACCTAAAAATGAGAGGCTTTGGTGTTCTTCTATACACATTTTGGGGATTAGATCTTGCAAGATGACCTGAAATAAATATCTAGAAGAAGCATTCTTGCATTGGGCCCACAGCCCAATGAAGCATAAAGGTCTAGGACAAGGCCACAAATAATGACCTTTTCCAGGAAAAGACTGCAAATTGTGCCCTTGTCCTACCAAGACAAAATTTTCTTAGGACTTAGGGGAATATGATAGAAAGGGGTGGTGAATGCCATGGCTTGATAGGAAATCAAGGTATATCCTAAAATCTAAAATTTAATGCATAGGACCTAGGTGGGAAATGAATTATGTGGATGGATGGAAAAAGGAAAATCAAACATAGAATGTTGAGCAAACCTCAAGTTTTAAACAAGATTAAAGAAGAGGGAGGACCTTTATTCAAATTAATTATGCATTTAAGTACATATGAGGTCCTATAATAAAAAAACATACTAAAGTAGGCTCAAAATGGTCCCAAAATGAGCACAAATTAACTGCAAAATTTATAGAATAGTATATTTGACCCCAACTTTAGAGGGATTATGAGACAAGCTTATGATCATGGTAAAGGAAGAGATACAAGAAACAAAGAGATGAAATAAAGAGATTATCATAGGTGAATTGCAAAGAGATAAGACAATACTACATTTAAGGAGATAAGCCCCCAAACCAACTGATGCAGGAGCATCCTGGGTGTAAGAGCAATCTTGCATCACCCAAAAATATTTCTATTTTTTTTTTTATATTCAATAAGGGTTTTTTGTGCAGAGCTGCTATTTATGGAAAGTTACTACTCTTGGTAATTTTTGTATGTGCTCAGAATGATCTGATTTCTTTCTTGGAGGTTCATTTTGGTCATATAAGTCTGCCAGTAAAGTTTCATTGCCAGATCAAGTGTATATTGGAAGATATTGAAGATTTTCGGTATTGGCAGTAGGGTACAGAAACTTTGAACTCAGTTTTGAAGGCTTTAGAAGCTCCGGATGAGGTCGAAAATTTGGGTGATGGGCGCTTAAATGGGTCAAGCTTGTAGAGCGCATAATGGCATTTTCGAAATGGGGTTATAATAGCTGATCGGGTCAACTGGTGATGACTTATGGTCTTCGGAAGTTGGGCCACCTGAAATGGCGAAAAATAATTTTCTTCAAAATTTTTGTTCGAGTTTCAAAGGTTATCTTGAGCCGACTATGATGTAATGAAATGTAAAATAAAATAATTCTAAGTTTGGTCGGCCTTATTGGCTAAAATTCTGGAACCTTCCCAGGCGGTGAAAAATTGCCTATATAAGGAAGACTGTATTATTGTCTTAGGCAGTTCAGAATAGTTCTGGGTATTGATTCGAGGCTTTGTCCTATAGAATATTGTAAGGGAATGCCCATGTGGCTTTGCATATTGTAATTCTGAAAGTTTGTAATTCCACATTTGTGGAGATAATAAGAAGCCAATTTTCTGTTCTTGCATATTGTTGTTGTTTCTCTATTTCTGTTATGTGTTTGTGGTATTAAGGGGAGCACCCTTCATCAAGTGGTATCAGAGCAGGATTTCTTAAGTGTGTAAACAGATCACCAACTGTGAGGCAGTTTGCACCATGACCGTGGCTAGGGTTTCAGCGCGCATCGCGAAAATGCCTCCACGAAGGGAACGTGGCGGAAGAGCTGGTGTTGTAACACCTGAGGTTAGAGAGCTGCAGAGACAAGTGCGAGCATTGCAAGAAGAGATTCACAGAGGAATGAATCTCAATGTTAGAGATGAAAGCGAGGATGAAGCCGAAGAAGAATATCAAGAAGGAGAAGCTGAAATTGTGAACCAGGAGGAAGAAAGACTTTTTCGAGCGATTTCCAAGATTGGGAAAAGACCTAAGATTGAGGTTCCTACATTTTCTGGAAATCTTAACCCAGAGGAATTGATCGACTGGATCAATGAATGTGAGGAATATTTTGAGTATGAAGATGTTGAGGATCCTGATAGGGTCAAATTTGCGAAGGCCAGACTGAAAGGTCATACGAAGATCTGGTGGCAAGAAATTCAATTGGAGCGAAATAGAAGAGGGAAAGATAAAATCACAAGATGGGATCAGATGGTGGATAAATTGAAGCGACAGTTCATTCCTGTTGATTATGAGCTTGATCTACTAAAGAAAATGCAAAGTTTGAAACAAGCCGGAAGATTTGTTCAGGACTATACAGAGGAGTTCTACCGACTTCTCATCAGAACAGGCCATGCAGAAGCTGATAAGGAGAAAGTTGCCCGATACCTTAATGGGTTAAGGCCAAGCATTCAGGAGGAACTGAATCTGGTTCGAATGAACAGTATTGAAGAGGCATACCAGTTTGCCCTAAAAGTAGAGGAAAAGCTGAACAAGAAGTTTGAGAGCAGACAAAATGGAAGAGGTCGCGGTGGACGATCTGGTGGACAGTCATATGGTGGCCGAAATGAAAATCCGAAAAAGAAGGATGAGGCTAGTAGCAGTCAGAATCAGCGAGTAAATAATTTCAATCGCTTCCAGGATCAGAATAATAGAGATCAAAGAGGAAGAGGAAGAGGACAAGGATCTAGAAGAGGTGGCTTCCGTGGAACATGTTTTCACTGTGGAGAAGAAGGTCATAGGGCATTTGAATGTCTTCAGCGCCAAGGTAGAACAGACAGGAGAAATGAAGGCCAGGCCAGAGTTGCGCATGTAGATGAAGATGTCAGATCATCAAATTCTGAAGATGCTGAAAGAGGAGAAACGTTGATTAACAGAAGAGTCCTGTTGAGTGGTGAGAATGAACCTGAGCAAAGGAGGATCCTGTTTTTCACCAGGTGCAAGTGTGAAGGTAAATGTTGTGATGTGATCATTGATAGTGGAAGCACTGACAATTTGGTGTCAGAAAAGATGGTGACAAAGTTGAAGCTCAAGAGACAGAAACACTCACATCCATATCGGATTGCCTGGGTACAGGATGACCACAAGGTCATGGTCAATGAACAATGCCTATTAAAGTTCAAGGTTGGTGGATACCAAGATGAGGTATTGTGTGATATCATATCTATGGATGCATGTCATATGTTGTTGGGTAGACCATGGCAGTTTGACAGATGTGCTGTACATGATGGTCGTGCGAATACTTATTCCCTGACAAAGGATGGAGTGCGACATAAGCTAAAACCATTGAAGGAGACTGAAGAAAAGGTATGTGGTAATGCAAGGATAACTTTTGTTGATGGAAGAAATTTCCTAGATGGTATGAGGCATGAGCATGTATGTTTTGCTTTAATTCCAAAAGCTGGTAAAGAAGAAGTAGAAGATGTTCTTGTAGAAGTTGTAGATTTGTTGAATGAGTTTCAGGATATTGTATCCGATAACGTGCCTAATGGATTACCACCAGTCAGGAAGATCAGTCATCAGATGGACTTGATCCCAGGAGTGAGTTTGCCGAATAAGGCAGCACACAGAATGACACCTGCAGAAAGTGAGGAGTTGAACAGACAAGTACATGAACTGTTACAAAAAAGATTGATCCGTGAGAGTCTGAGTCCCTGTGCTGTACCAGCAGTATTAGCACCAAAGAAGAATGGAGAATGGAGGATGTGTACAGATTCTAGGGCAATAAACAAGATCACAATCAAGTACAGGTTTCCATTGCCACGAATGGATGATATTATGGACTGTTTGAGTGGAGCTGTGTATTTCTCAAAGATAGATCTGAAAAGTGGATATCATCAGATTCGGATCAGAGAAGGAGATGAATGGAAGACTGCCTTCAAGACAAAGGAAGGACTATATGAGTGGTTAGTCATGCCTTTTGGGCTAACCAATGCACCGAGCACTTTCATGCGGCTCATGAATGAGGTTCTGAAAGAATTTCTGGGTAAGTTTGTCATTGTTTACCTAGATGATATTCTGATATTTAGTAAGACATTAGATGAGCATATAATGCATATTCGTATGGTATTTGAGAAGCTGAGAGAAGAGAAATTATTGATTAATTTGAAGAAGTGCAGTTTTGTGAAGAAAGAGTTGGTGTATTTGGGGTTTGTAGTTTCAGGAGAAGGTCTAAAAATGGACCCAAAGAAGGTACAGGCTATCCTTGAATGGCCTACTCCAAGGAATGCTACTGAGGTAAGATCTTTAGATGGTCTAGCTAGCTTTTATAGAAAGTTTATCAGAAATTTTAGCAGTATTTGTGGACCCTTGACTGAAACAATGAGAGGGGATAGAAAAGAGTTTAAGTGGACTAATGGGGCAGAAAAAAGTTTTCAATTGTTGAAACAAAAAGTTACAGAACAACCTGTTTTAGCACTTCCAGATTTTAATAAGGTGTTTCAAGTAGATTGTGATGCTAGTGGTACTGCAATAGGAGCTGTTATGAGCCAAGAAGGTAAACCTGTTGCGTATTTCAGTGAGAAGTTAAATGATGCCAAGAGAAAATATTATGTTTATGATCAGAAATTTTATGCTATAGTTCAAGCATTAAAGAAGTGGAGACACTATTTTCTTCCTAAGGAGTTTGTTTTGTATACTGATCATCAAGCTTTGCAATCTTTGAATAGTCAAGGAAAGTTCAATCAAAAGCATTTGAAATGGGTTAAATTTTTGCAGAGTTATACATTTATTTTGAAACACAGGAGTGAAAAGTCTAATAGGGTTGCAGATGCTCTTAGCAGAAGGCAACTACTGCTGACAGAAATGCAGATTGAAGTGGTTGGGTTCAAGGACCTCAAGAATTTATATCCAGAGGATCCTGATTTTGGTGAAGCTTGGAAAGCTTGTACAGAACCTGTTACTCTAGACAGGATGAAATGGTTGGATTTCATCATCTAGGATGATATGCTATTCAGATGGAGTCAGTTGTGCATTCCATGAAGTTCTATGAGGGAGAATCTCATCAAGGAGAAGCATAGTGGAGGATTGGCTGGACACTTTGGTCGTGATAAAACCCTTGCTTTGGTTGGTGAGAATTATTATTGGCCACAGTTGCAGCAAGATGTGAAGAAGTTTATACAGAGTTGTAGAGTATGTCAGATGACGAAAAGAGTGAAGCAGAATACAGAGTTGTATCAGCCATTACCTGTACCAGAGAAGCCTTGGGAGGATATTAGCATGGACTTTGTTCTTGGTTTACCGAGGACTCAGCGGGGACATGATTCAATTTTTGTGGTGGTTGACAGATTTTCAAAGATGGCACATTTCATTCCCTGCAAGAAGACTAATGATGCTGTTCATGTAGCAGAATTGTTTTTCAGAGAAGTAGTGAGACTTCATGGTTTGCCAAAGACCATAGTTTCAGATCGGGACACTAAGTTTGTTGGGTATTTCTAGCGTACGTTGTGGAAGAAGTTGAAGATAGATTTGAAGTTCAGTTCATCACATCATCCACAAACTGATGGACAGACAGAGGTAGTGAATAAGAGTTTGGGAAATTTGCTGAGATGTTTGGTTGGAGATAAGCCAACAGGATAGGATTTGATTTTACCACAGGCGGAATTTGCATACAATAATTTTATCAACAGGAGCACTGGTAAATCACCATTCCAGATTGTATATGGAAGTAGTCCAAGAAATGCATCTGAATTAAGGAAGATAGATAAAGGAGAAATAAGTAGTGCTGAAGCTGGGGATTTTACAGAACACTTGAAGAACATCCATGAAGAGGTGAGGAAGCATATTACCAAGATGAACGCATAGTATAAGGCTAAGGCAGATGAGAAAAGGAGGTATAAGGAATTTCAGGTTGGTGATGAAGTCATGGTTCATTTGCGGAAGGAGCGGTTTCCAGTTGGTACATATAACAAGCTGAAAATGAAGAAGTTTGGACCATGCAGGATATTGAAGAAACATGATTCAGGAAATGCATATGGGGTAGAATTGCCTACTGAGCTAAATATTTCACCAGTGTTTAACATTTCAGATCTGACAGAGTATCATGAAGGAGGTGTTGAAGATGAGATCACAGCAGCACAGTGGAGTATTCCAGCAACTAGTTCAGACACTAAGGAGATTGAAGATATACTGGATAGTCGTGTTGGCAGAAGCACAAGGAACAGGACATATGAAGAATATCTGGTCAAGTGGAAAGGATGACCTGTTGAAGATTCATCATGGCTAACAAAAGAGGAGGTTAACCATCTTGGTTTTCCTCTACACACCTGAGTCGTGACAGGGTCACTTCTCAAATTACCCCGGGTGTCTGATGCAGGAGCATCCTGGGTGTAAGAGCAATCTTGCATCACCCAAAAATATTTCTGTTTTTTTTTTTATATTCAATAAGGGTTTTTTGTGCAGATCTGCTATTTATGAAATTTACTATTCTTGGTAATTTTTGTATGTTCTCAGAATGATCTGATTTCTTTCTTGGAGGTTCATTTTGGTCATATAAGTCTGCCAGTAAAGTTTCATTGCCAGATCAAGTGTATATTGGAAGATATTGAAGATTTTCGGTATTGGCAGCAGGGTACAGAAACTTTGAACTCAGTTTTGAAGGCTTTAGAGGCCCCGGATGAGGTTGAAAATTTGGGTGACGGACGCTTGCGTGGGTCAAGCCTGTAGAGCGCTTCGTGGCATTTCTGAAATGGGGTTATAATAGCCGATCGGGTCAACTAGTGATGACTTATGGTCTTCGGAAGTTGGGCCACCTGAAATGGTGAAAAATAATTTTCTTCAAAATTTTTGTTCGGGTTTCAAAGGTTATCCTGAGCTGACTATGATGTAATGAAATGTAAAATAAAATAATTCTAAGTTTGGTCGGCCTTATTGGCTAAAATTCTGGAACCTTCCCAGGCGGTGAAAAATTGCCTATATAAGGAAGACTATATTATTGTCTTAAGCAGTTCAGAATAGTTCTGGGTATTGATTCGAGGCTTTGTCCTACAGAATATTGTAAGGGAATGCCCATGTGGCTTTGCATATTATAATTCTGAAAGTTTGTAATTCCACATTTGTGGAGATAATAAGAAGCCAATTTTATATTCTTGCATATTGTTGTTGTTTCTCTATTTCTGTTATGTGTTTGTGGTATTAAGGGGAGCACCCTTCATCAAGTGGTATTAGAGCAGGATTTCTTAAGTGTGTAAACAGATCACCGACTGTGAGGCAGTTTGCACCAGGACCGTGGCTAGGGTTTCATCACGCATCACGAAAATGCCTCCACGAAGGGAACGTGGCGGAAGAGCTGGTGTTGTAACACCTGAGGTTAGAGAGCTGCAGAGACAAGTGCGAGCATTGCAAGAAGAGATTCGCAGAGGAATGAATCTCAATGTCAGAGATGAAAGCGAGGATGAAGCCGAAGAAGAATATCAAGAAGGAGAAGCTAAAATTGTGAACCAGGAGGAAGAAAGACTTTTTCGGGTGATTTCCAAAATTGGGAAAAAACCTAAGATTGAGGTTCCTACATTTTCTGGAAATCTTAACCCAGAGGAATTGATCGACTGGATCAATGAATGTGAGGAATATTTTGAGTATGAAGATGTTAAGGATCCTGATAGGGTCAAATTTGCGAAGGCCAGACTGAAAGGTCATGCGAAGATCTGGTGGCAAGAAATTCAATTGGAGCGAAATAGAAGAGGGAAAGATAAAATCACAAGATGGGATCGGATGGTGGATAAATTGAAGCGACAGTTCATTCCTGTTGATTATGAGCTTGATCTACTAAAGAAAATGCAAAGTTTGAAACAAGCAGGAAGATCTGTTCAGGAGTATACAGAGGAGTTCTACCGACTTCTCATCAGAACAGGCCATGCAGAAGCTGATAAGGAGAAAGTTGCCCGATACTTTAATGGGTTAAGGCCAAGCATTCAGGAGGAACTGAATCTGGTTCGAATGAACAGTATTGAAGAGGCATACCAGTTTGCCCTAAAAGTAGAGGAAAAGCTGAACAAGAAGTTTGAGAGCAAACAAAACGGAAGAGGTCGCGGTGGATGATCTGGTGGATGGTCATATGGTGGCCGAAATGAAGATCTGAAAAAGAAGGATGAGGCTAGTAGCAGTCAGAATCAGCGAGGAAATAATTCCAATCGCTTCCAGGATCAGAATAATAGAGATCAAAGAGGAAGAGGAAGAGGACAAGGATCTGGAAGAGGTGGCTTCCGTGGAACATATTTTCACTGTGGAGAAGAAGGTCATAGGGCATTTGAATGTCCTCAGCGCCAAGGCAGAACAGACAGGAGAAATGAAAGCCAAGCCAGAGTTGCGCATGTAGATGAAGATGTCAGATCATCAAATTCTGAAGATGCTGAAAGAGGAGAAACATTGATTAACAGAAGAGTCCTGTTGAGTGGTGAGAATGAACCTGAGCAAAGGAGGAGCCTGTTTCGCACCAGGTGCAAGTGTGAAGGTAAATGTTGTGATGTGATCATTGATAGTGGAAGCACTGACAATTTGGTGTCAGAAAAGATGGTGACAAAGTTAAAGCTCAAGAGATAGAAACACCCACATCCATATCAGATTGCCTGGGTACAGGATGACTACAAGGTCATGGTCAATGAATAATGCCTAGTAAAGTTCAAGGTTGGCGGATACCAAGATGAGGTATTGTGTGATATCATATCTATGGATGCATGTCATATGTTGTTGGGTAGACCATGGCAGTTTGACAGATGTGTTGTACATGATGGTCATGCGAATACTTATTCCCTGACAAATGATAGAGTGCGACATAAGCTAAAACCATTGAAGGAGACTGAAGAAAAGGTATGTGGTAATGCAAGGATAACTTTTTTTGATGGAAGAAATTTCCTAGATGGTATGAGGCATGAGCATGTATGTTTTGCTTTAATTCTAAAAGTTGGTAAAGAAGAAGTAGAAGATGTTCCTGTAGAAGTTGCAGATTTGTTGAATTAGTTTCAGGATATTGTATTCGATAACGTGCCTGATGGATTACCACCAGTCAGGAAGATCAGTCATCAGATGGACTTGATCCCAGGAGCGAGTTTGCCGAATAAGGCAGCACACAGAATGACACCTGCAGAAAGTGAAGAGTTGAATAGACAAGTACATGAACTGTTACAGAAAGGATTGATCCGTGAGAGTCTGAGTCCCTGTGCTGTACCAGCAGTATTAGCACCAAAGAAGAATGGAGAATGGAGGATGTGTACAGATTCTAGGGCAATAAACAAGATCACAATCAAGTACAAGTTTCCATTGCCACGAATGGATGATATTATGGACTGTTTGAGTGGAGCTGTGTATTTCTCAAAGATAGATCTGAAAAGTGGATATCATCAGATTTGGATCAGAGAAGGAGATGAATGGAAGACTACCTTCAAGACAAAGGAAGGACTATATGAGTGGTTAGTCATGCCTTTTGGGCTAACCAATGCACCGAGCACTTTCATGCGGCTCATGAACGAGGTTCTGAAAGAATTTCTGGGTAAGTTTGTCATTGTTTACCTAGATGATATTCTGATATTTAGTAAGACATTAGATGAGCATATAATGCATATTCGTATGGTATTTGAGAAGCTGAGAGAAGAGAAATTGTTGATTAATTTGAAGAAGTGCAGTTTTGTGAAGAAAGAGTTGGTGTATTTGGAGTTTGTAGTTTCAGGAGAAGGTCTAAAAATGGACCCAGAGAAGGTACAAGCTATCCTTGAATGGCCTACTCCAAGGAATGCTAATGAGGTAAGATCTTTTCATGGTCTAGCTAGCTTTTACAGAAAGTTTATCAGAAATTTTAGCAATATTTGTGGACCCTTGACTGAAACAATGAGAGGGGATAGAAAAGAGTTTAAGTGGACTAATGGGGCAGAAAAAAGTTTTCAATTGTTGAAACAAAAAGTTACAGAACAACCTGTTTTAGCACTTCCAAATTTTAATAAGGTGTTTCAAGTAGATTGTGATGCTAGTGGTACTGCAATAGGAGCTGTTATGAGCCAAGAAGGTAAACCTGTTGCGTATTTCAGTGAGAAGTTAAATGATGCCAAGAGAAAATATTCTGTTTATGATCAGGAATTTTATGCTATAGTTCAAGCATTAAAGAAGTGGAGACACTATTTTCTTCCTAAGGACTTTGTTTTTTATACTGATCATCAAGCTTTGCAATATTTGAATAGTCAAGGAATGTTGAATCAAAGGCATTTGAAATGGGTTGAATTTTTGCAGAGTTATACATTTGTTTTGAAACACAGGAGTGGAAAGTCTAATAGAGTTGCAGATGCTCTTAGCAGAAGGCAACTACTGCTGACAGAAATGCAGATTGAAGTGGTTGGGTTCAAGGAGCTCAAGAATTTGTATCCAGAGGATCCTGATTTTGGTGAAGCTTGGAAAGCTTGTACAGAACCTGTTACTCTAGATAGGATGAAATGGTTGGATTTCATCATCCAGGATGATATGCTATTCAAAGGGAGTCAGTTGTGCATTCCACGAAGTTCTATGAGGGAGAATCTCATCAAGGAGAAGCATAGTGGAGGATTGGCTAGACACTTTGGTCGTGATAAAACCTTTGCTTTGGTTGGTGAGAATTATTATTGGCCACAGTTGCAGCAAGATGTGAAGAAGTTTGTACAGAGTTGTAGAGTATGTCAGATGGCGAAAGGAGCGAAGTAGAATACAGGGTTGTATCAGCCATTACCTGTACCAGAGAAGCTTTGGGAGGATAGTAGCATGGACTTTGTTCTTGGTTTACCGAGGACTCAGCGGGGACATGATTCAATTTTTGTGGTGGTTGACAGATTTTCAAAGATGGCACATTTCATTTCCTGCAAGAAGACTAATGATGCTGTTCATGTAGCAGAATTATTTTTCAGAGAAGTAGTGAGACTTCATGGTTTGCCAAAGACCATAGTTTCAGATCGGGACACTAAGTTTGTTGGGTATTTCTGGCGTACGTTGTGGAAGAAGTTGAAGATAGATTTGAAGTTTAGTTCATCACATCATCCACAGACTGATGGACAGACAAAGGTAGTGAATAGGAGTTTGGGAAATTTGCTGAGATGTTTGGTTGGAGATAAGCCAACAGGATGGGATTTGATTTTACCACAGGTGAAATTTGCATACAATAATTCTGTCAACAGGAGCACTGGTAAATCACCATTCTAGATTGTATATGGAAGTAGTCCAAGAAATGCATCTGAATTAATGAAGATAGATAAACGAGAAATAAGTAGTGCTGAAGCTGAGGATTTTGCAGAACACTTGAAGAACATCCATGAAGAGGTGAGGAAGCATATTACCAAGATGAACGCACAGTATAAGGCTAAGGCAGATGAGAAAAGGAGGTATAAGGAATTTTAAGTTGGTGATGAAGTCATGGTTCATTTGCGGAAGGAGCGGTTTCCAGTTGGTACATATAACAAGCTGAAAATGAAGAAGTTTGGACCATGCAGGATATTGAAGAAACATGATTCAGGAAATGCATATGAGGTAGAATTGTCTACTGAGCTAAATATTTCACCAGTGTTTAACATTTCAGATCTGACAGAGTATCATGAAGGAGGTGTTGAAGATGAGATCATAGCAGCACAGTGGAGTATTCCAGCAACTAGTTCAGACACTAAGGAGATTGAAGATATACTGGATAGTCATGTTGGCAGAAGCACAAGGAACAGGACATATGAAGAATATCTGGTCAAGTGGAAAGGATGACCTGTTGAAGATTCATCATGGCTAAAAAAGGAGGAGGTTAACCATCTTGGTTTTCCTCTACACACCTGAGTCGTGACAGGGTCACTTCTCAAATTACCCCGGGTGTCTGATGCAGGAGCATCCTAGGTGTAAGAGCAATCTTGCATCACCCAAAAATATTTCTGTTTTTTTTTTTATATTCAATAAGGGTTTTTTGTGCAGAGCTGCTATTTATGGAAAGTTACTATTCTTGGTAATTTTTGTATGTGCTCAGAATGATCTGATTTCTTTCTTGGAGGTTCATTTTGGTCATATAAGTCTGCCAGTAAAGTTTCATTGCCAGATCAAGTGTATATTGGAAGCTATTGAAGATTTTCGGTATTGGCGGCAGGGTACAGAAACTTTGAACTCAGTTTTGAAGGCTTTAGAGGCCCCGGATGAGGTCAAAAATTTGGGTGATGGGCGCTTGCATAGGTCAAGCCTGTAGAGCGCTTCGTGGCATTTCTGAAATGGGGTTATAATAGCCGATCGGGTCAACTGGTGATGACTTATGGTCTTCGGAAGTTGGGCCACCTGAAATGGCGAAAAATAATTTTCTTCAAAATTTTTGTTCGGGTTTCAAAGGTTATCTTGAGCCGACTATGATGTAATGAAATGTAAAATAAAATAATTCTAAATTTGGTCGGCCTTATTGGCTAAAATTATGGAACCTTCCCAGGCGGTGAAAAATTGCCTATATAAGGAAGACTGTATTATTGTCTTAGGCAGTTCAGAATAGTTCTGGGTATTGATTCGAGGCTTTGTCCTATAGAATATTGTAAGGGAATGCCCATGTGGCTTTGCATATTGTAATTCTGAAAATTTGTAATTCCACATTTGTGGAGATAATAAGAAGCCAATTTTTTGTTCTTGCATATTGTTGTTGTTTCTCTATTTCTGTTATGTGTTTGTGGTATTAAGGGGAGCACCCTTCATCAAGTGGTATCAGAGCAGGATTTCTTGAGTATGTAAATAGATCGCCGACTATGAGGCAGTTTGCACCAGGACCGTGGCTAGGGTTTCAGCGCGCATCGCGAAAATGCCTCCACGAAGGGAACGTGGCGGAAGAGCTGGTGTTGTAACACCTGAGGTTAGAGAGCTGCAGAGACAAGTGCGAGCATTGCAAGAAGAGATTCACAGAGGAATGAATCTCAATGTCAGAGATGAAAGCGAGGATGAAGCCGAAGAAGAATATCAAGAAGGAGAAGCTAAAATTGTGAACCAGGAGGAAGAAAGACTTTTTCGGGCGATTTCCAAGATTGGAAAAAGACCTAAGATTGAGGTTCGTACATTTTTTGGAAATCTTAACCCAGAGGAATTGATCGACTGGATCAATGAATCTGAGGAATATTTTGAGTATGAAGATGTTGAGGATCCTGATAGGGTCAAATTTGCGAAGGACAGACTGAAAGGTCATGCGAAGATCTGGTGGCAAGAAATTCAATTGGAGCGAAATAGAAGAGGGAAAGATAAAATCACAAGATGGGATCGGATGGTGGATAAATTGAAGCGACAGTTCATTCCTGTTGATTATGAGCTTGATCTACTAAAGAAAATGCAAAGTTTGAAACAAGCAAGAAGATCTGTTCAGGAGTATACAGAGGAGTTCTACCGACTTCTCATCAGAACAGGCCATGTAGAAGCTGATAAGGAGAAATTTGCCCGATACCTTAATGGGTTAAGGCCAAGCATTCAGGAGGAACTGAATCTGGTTCGAATGAACAGTATTGAAGAGGCATACCAGTTTGCCCTAAAAGTAGAGGAAAAGCTGAACAAGAAGTTTGAGAGCAGACAAAATGGAAGAGGTCGCGGTGGATGATTTGGTGGATGGTCATATGGTGGCCGAAATGAAGATCCGAAAAAGAAGGATGAGGCTAGTAGCAGTCAGAATCAGCGAGGAAATAATTCCAATCGCTTCCAGGATCAGAATAATAGAGATCAAAGAGGAAGAGGAAGAGGACAAGGATCTGGAAGAGGTGGCTTCCGTGGAACATGTTTTCACTGTGGAGAAGAAGGTCATAGGGCATTTGAATGTCCTCAGCGCCAAGGCAGAATAGACAGGAGAAATGAAAGCCAGGCCAGAGTTGCGCATGTAGATGAAGATGCCAGATCATCAAATTCTGAAGATGCTGAAAGAGGAGAAACGTTGATTAACAGAAGAGTCCTGTTGAGTGGTGAAATGGATACTAGATGAAAGTTACCATGGAAAGAGATGAAATGGATACTAGATGAAAGACGTGTCCTTTGAGACATGAAAAGAATTTTTAATAAAATATGTCAAGATATTTCATGAAACAAAGTCATGCTAAAAATAATGTACTATCATAAAATAATACAAATCTATAGAGGTGGAAAAGGAGGATGATACAAAGGCTAGTGGTAAAACAAAAATCTTCTACTCCTCTAGACTCCACATACTAATATCTAAACTCTTAGAACTCTTCCTCTCATGCATCAATGCATATTTAATCATATGTATTGTGACTATCCCCAAACTACTAGTGCTTCAACTTCTTCCAAAGACTTATCCACTAGGATCAATATTAATGGAACCACTACTCCCTATCACAAAAGAGTACTCTCTATATATCCCCACACAACATCTAATCGCTTCACAAAAACTCCCTCGATACATTCATGAAGGGAATTCATCACAAACTGCCATGTCACAGTCCCTAACATAGACCCGTACAAAGTCATACATAACTTTTGAATACAACATTGTATTTAAAATCCCTCTGGTGTGGTTGTTTGAAATTAGCTTCAATTAAACATATCCAAACTACAGAATGATCCAACGGTTCATTAGGGAGATATGGCCGCCGCATTGAGATTATTTTTTCTATGACAGTTGTTCCTTCATTTCCCCATAACCAATCGCCTTCCACTACTTCAAGCACATCCAAAATCCTTACATGGGCCTGTAAAACTTCATGGAAAGTTATAATACATCCCCCTCCTCATCGCTACCCATGATGAGAAGCATCTTCCACGTAGAACCTAAGGGAATTTACATTGTATCCCTCTCGGGTTACCCTATGTGAGGGTTTTTAGCAGTCTTCACTCCAATCCTAATATCTCTCTGGTCTCTCAACCAAATGCAAATATTCCAAAATAAAAATGGACTTATTTTACACTATTTGACTCACCAACTACTTGGGAACTTCCCGAAACTTCCTAAAAACTGACTACAACTTCAACTATCATGCTTGCTGACATTTTTTTGTAATTACATAATTAGTTGCCAAGTTGACAACTTGTTGTCAACTTTGGTAATATTTCATTGTCCATCCATTATCTAATCAAAATATTAGTTAAATGCCTTTGCATGACTTAACACCCTACTGATCCCTACAAACCCTTAAATCCATATGATTGGCCCTCTTGGCCATGTTTTGCCTATAAGGCAACTATTACAATTTTAACATTTTTATTGCATCCTATTACATTTTGGGAATCTATTGGCCCAATTACATCATATAGTAACCTTATAGGTCCAATATATCTCCTAATCTTTATGGTCTTGATAGTGACCCTTATTTACCTTCATGTCATTTTTGTGCTTTGCACCATACTCCCCAACTTTAAAAAAATTCCAAGCCCTCTTGGAAAGTCCTGCAACAAAATAATGTTAGAAAAAAAAAATGTTCCTCATCTTCACTCTTGGTTTGAAAAGATCATCATTGATGATCCTTCACATCCTTGTATTGTGTTGCTCCACATGTCTCCTCTTCATATTTACCCTATATTTTCCTCCCATGGGAAAAATGTAGACCATCAACTGTGCATTCTTCGTCATTCCATCAAATGCATACACCTGCAACATCATTATCGGTACCCAATATAGGTATTGATATGCACTTTCAATAACCTTCCATGTTTCAACACTTGGAACAAGTGCCCAATCCTCTTCAATCAAAAATACCTCCTCACTATGAGAGAAAACAATCCTCAAGGCCTCTTCATGGCCCACGACTTCATTCTTAGTCTCTTGCATCGAGACCTCTGCTGCAACTAAAAAATTCTCATGCCATTTACCATGGCATCCCTCTTCAATATTCAACCTTAAGGCTTCATCATTAGCCTCTAAATTCACTTTCATAGGTGTACTTTCCAGCATTGTACCCTTCACATTATTCAAAGGACATACTAATGTCCCAATCAGAACCATCTCACCATCTTCATAACCTGATTCTTTGCTGCTCCAATCAGCATTCCTATCATCAACATCTGACTCAAATTTTAGAACCTCTTGGATATTAGGTTCATCTTCATCTTCACATGCTATCTTCTGCTCCTTATCCTCTTGTCCTTGCAATGGACAACTCATTTCTACCTATTAACCTTCAATCTCTGATTCAGCCTCTAGAACCTCTTTTCTCCTAGGTTCCTCCATCTCTTCATTGTCAATTTTCTTCTCATCTTCTTCCTCTTCATCTGTTTCTTTCTCCAAGAGTAATGCTATCCTCTCCCACTTCTCAATACTCTTATCCAACAATTCTTCAAGTTTCTTCAATCTTTCTTCTACTTCTCTCTTGTTGGCTTCTTCTCTTTCCTTTTTTCTCTTTCCTTCTCTCTCTCTTCTCTTTCTTCCATCCTCCATATACTCCTCATAAGAATTATATGCCTCTCTCTGACCTTGTCAAGAATAACTTCCCCATCCTAAGATTCTTCTAGTTTCTAACCACCACATTGGAACACACAAGGAGGATACTTCAATTCCAAGGGTTCAACAAAGGACCTTTAACCTTATAAATCCTAGAACTTACTCTCTCTTATACCACTTGATGTAGAAGCTAGTGGTAAAATAAAAATATTCTACTCCTCTAGACTCCACATACTAATATCTACACACTTACAACTATTCCTCTCATGCATCAATGCATATTTGACTATATGTATTGTGGTTGTCCCTAAATTACTAGTGCTTCAACTTCTTCCAAAGACTTATCCACTAGGATCAATCTCAATGGACCCACTACTCCCTATCACAAAATAGGACTCTCTATATATCTTGACACAACATATAATCCTTTCACAAAAACTCCCTCAACACATTCATGAAGGGAATTCATCACAAAATACCCTGTCACGGTCCCTTACATAGATCCATACAAAGTCAAACATAACTTTTGAATAAAACATTGACATTAAAATCCCTTGGGTGAGGATGTGTGAAATTAGGTTCAATAAAAAATATACAAAATTTATAACAATCCAACAGCTCATTAGGGAGATATGGCCCCCATATTGAGACTATTTTTTTAATATGACAGTCGTTCCTTCACTTCCCCATAACTAGTCACCTTCCACTGCTTCAAGCACATCCCAAATCCTTACATGGGCCCCTGCAACTTCATGGAAAGTTATAATACATCCCCCTCCTCATCACTTCCCAAGATGAGAGGTTTCTTCCACGTAGAACCTAATGGAATTTATATTTTATCCCTCTTGGGTTACCCTATGTGAGGCTTTTTAGTAGTCTTCAATCCAATCCTGATATCTCTCTAGTCTTTGAACCAAATAAAAATATTCCAAAATAAAAAAGTACTTAATTTACACTATCATAACCCCAAATCAACAAACTTTTAGAATACTAACATTTAGAAGGTGTGAAATTGCTGACAAAGTGACCATTACATCAAAAAAGACAATAAATGTAGAAAATACATTATTTTCATTTATTCAAACTTACAAAATCTATCTCACACAACCACCCCCTTCCTTGTTTCAGCTTCTATTCTTTTATAAAGCATCTTCAATCAATATTTGACTGACCAACTACTTGGGAACTACCCAAAACTTCCTAAAAACTGACTACAACTCCAACTGTCATGCTTGCTGACATTTTTTTGTAATTACATAATTAGTTGCCAAGTTGACAACTTGTTGTCAACTTTGGTAATATTGCATTTTCCATCCATTATCTGATCAAAAAATTATTCAAAGGCCTTAGCATGACTTAACACCCCACTAATCCCTACAAACCCTTAAATCCATATAATTGGCCCTCTAGGCCATGTTTTGCCTAAAAGGAAACTATTACAATTTTTACATTTTTATTGCATCCTATTACATTTTGGGAATCTATTGACCCAATTACATCATATAGTGACCTTATAGGTCCAATATATCTCCTAGTCTTTATGGTCTTTCTAGTGACCCTTATGTACCTTCATGTTGTTTTTGTGCTTTGCACCTTACTCCCCAACTTAAAAAAATTTCCAAGCGCTCTTGGAAAGTCCTACAACAAAATAATGTTAGAAAAAAAAAAATGTTCCTCATCTTCACTCTTGGTTTGAAAAGATCATCATTGATGATCCTTAGCATCCTTGTATAGTGTTTCTCCACATGCCTCCTCTTCATATTTACCCTAGGTTTTCCTCCCATGGGAAAAATGTAGACCATCAACTGTGCATTCTTCATCATTCCATCAAATGCATACACCTGCAACATCATTATTGGTACCCAATATAGGTACTAATTTGCACTTTCAATAACCTTCCATGTTTTAGTGCTTGGAACAAGTGCCCAATCCTCCTCAATCAAAAATACCTCCTCACTAGGAAAGAAAACAATCTGCAAGGCCTCTTTATGTCCCACGACTTCATTCTTACTCTCTTACACCGAGACCTTTATTGTAGCTAAAAATTTCTCATACCATTTACCTTGGCATCCCACTTCATCATTCAACCTTAAGGATTCATCATTAGCCTCTAAATTCACTATCATAGGGGTACTTTCCAGCGTTGTACCCTTCACATCATTCAAAGGACATACTAATGTCTCAATCAGAACCATCTCACCATCTTCATAACTTGATTCTCTAATGATCAAATCAGAATTCCTATCATTAACCTCTGACTCAACTTTTAGAACCTCTTGGACATTAGGTTCATCTTCATCTTCACATGCTATCTTCCTCTCCTTATCCTCTCATCCTTGCAAGGGACAACTTGTTTCTACCTGTTCACCTGCATTCTCCGATTCAACCTCTAGAACCTCTTTTCTCCTAGGTTCCTCCATCTCTTCATGGTTAATCTTCTTCTCATCTTCTTCCTCTTCATCTGCTACTTTCTCCAATAGTAATTCTATCATCTCCCACTTCTCAATACTCGTATCCATCTCTTCTTCAAGTTTCTTCAACCTTTCTTCTTCTTCTCTCTTTTTGGCTTCTTCTCTTTCCTCCTTTCTCTTTTATTCTCAGTCTCTTCTCTTCCTTCCATCCTCCATGTAATCCTTGTAATAATTATATGCCTCTCTCTCTGACCTTTTCAAGAACACCTTCCCCATCCTAAGATTCTTCTGGTTTCCAGCCACCACTTTGGAACACACAAGGAGGATACTTCAACTCCAAGGGTTCAATAAAGGACCCTCAACCTTCTAAATCCCAAAACTTACTCACTCTGATACCACTTGATGCAGAGGATAGTGGTTAAAAAACAATATTCTACTCCTCTAGACTCCACATACTAATATATGCACTCTTAGAACTCTTCCTCTCATGCATCAATGCATATTTGATCATATGTATTGTGATTGTCCCCAAACTACTAGTGCTTCAACTTATTCCAAAGACTTATCCACTAGGATCAATCTCAATGGACCCACTACTCCCTATCACAAAAGAGGACTCTCTATATATCCCCACACAACATTTAATCCCTTCACAAAAACTCCCTTAACACATTCATGAAGGGAATTCATCACAAACTACCGTGTCACAGTCCATTACATAGACTTGTACAAAGTCATACATAATTTTTGAATAAAAATTTAACTTTAAAATCTCTCTAGTGAGGATCTAATAAATTAGGTTCAATCACACATATCCAAAATGCATAATGATCGAATGGTTCATTAGGGAGATATTTCCCCCGCTTTGAGACTATTGTTTCTATGACAGTCATTCCTTCATTTCCCCATAACCAGTCCCCTTCCACTACTTCAAGCACATCCAAAATCCTTACATGGGCCCCTAAAACTTCATGGAAAGTTATAATACATCCACCTCCTCATCACTTCCCAAGATGAGAGGTGTCTTCCATGTAGAACCTAAGGGAATTTACATTTTATCCCTTTTAGGTTACCCTATGTGAGGGTTTTTAGCAGTCTTCACTCCAATCCTGATATCTCTCTGGTCTCTCAACCAAATGTAAAGATTCAAAAATAAAAATGGACTTAATTTACACTATCATAACCCCAAATCAACAAACTTTTAGAATACTAACATTTAAAAGGTGTGAAATTGTTGACAAAGTGACCATTACATGAAAAAATATAGTAAATGTAGAAAATACATTATTTTCAGTTATTCAAACTTACAAAATCTATCTCACACGACCACCCCCTTCCTTGTTTCAGATTCTATTCTTTTATAAAGCATCTTCCATCATTATTTGACTGACCAACTACTTTGGAACTGCCCAAAACTTCCTAAAAACTAACTACAACTCCAACTGTCATGCTTCTTGACAATTTTTTGTAATTACATAATTGATTGCCAAGTTGACAACTTGTTGTCAACTTTGGTAATATTGCATTTTCCATCCATTACCTGATCAAAACATTAGTTAAAGGCCTTATCATTACTTAACACCCTACTAATCCCTACAAACCCTTAAATCCATATGATTGGCCCTCTAGGCCATGTTTTGCCTATAAGGCAACTATTACAATTTTAACATTTTAAGTGCATCCTATTACATTTTGGGACTCTATTGGCCAAATTACATCATATAGTGACCTTATAGGTCCAATACATCTCCTGGTCTTTATGGTCTTTCTAGTGACCCTTCTGTACCTTCATGTCATTTTTGTGCTTTGTACCAGAGAAGGAAAGAAGGATTTTACATTATGTCAACTTAGTGGTCAACCAAATTATACAAGATATGCACTTCAAAGTAAGGAAGAAATTTTACAAAGGATGCGAATCTCATTAAGGAGAAAGGTCCTGAAAAATAAGTCCATATGTGGGAGGACATCATAGTATAAAATAGATGAACAACAAAGTGATAATGGATCCTATCAAAGGAGGAGATAGAAAGAAAGAGAAACTTGATATGTATCCTAAGTGTTATATTTTTCATAATAGAAAAAAATTTCAAGAATAAGGTTACAAATTGTATGAAGGAAACAAATTCATGAAAAAGAAGACATTACACTATAAAAGATACAAACCCACAAGGATCATCAAATGCATTGAATAAGAAGAGAAAAGAAAGGAGGAAAACACATTAAGCTCCCCAAGTGGTTTCATATGCACTCACAAGTAGACACAAGGTTGCAAGCCAAGATGTCAATACCCTTATGTAAAGAAACCAACATGCATACTAGCAAGGATATCATGATATAAAAGAAACATGCTAACAAAGGGAGAAAAATGGATCCTTGAAAGAAGGGAGAAACATGTTGGATTACAGAGAAGGGGGGTGAATCAATAATCCTTGATTCTTAGTACCTCAAAAACTTTCTCTGATTAACTCGGTGTCAATTTAGTCAAACACAATTCATTATTTTTAGACAAGAATAAATAAACTTTTACAATCAGCAATAACATTCACATAAATCATTCAACACATGTAACACTAGTATTTAATGTGAAATCCCATCTTTGGGAAAAACCATTGTGGGAATTGTCACCCACTAAAGAAAATACTCTTTTGAAGTATGCTTGGTTAAGAGTCAATCTAGTTAAAGATTATAATACGCACTACTAGGTGTGACCCAATCAAGGGATTTACCGCAAATCTATTAGTATATTCACCCTATTACGAGTGGCATATTTAAAGGGCTTTGAACACTCTTTAGAATGTTACCTTTTGCAAGGATTTTACAATAAGACTATTAAGTCCACTCAGTTAAGAGATTTATATGTTATAAATACTAATAAGAAATATAAAATAAATTGACATGTATATTTGCAAGTATCCTTTGCATAATCAGATCCTTTGTATGCTCTTCTTCTTCACTTTCCATTGGCTTCAAAACTTCATCAAATTCTTCTTTCTAACTCAGAATCTCTCTTTTCCTTCTTCACTGCATCAATCGGTGACTTAATAACCCTTCAATTTGCCATCCATTTGTTCATACAAATTCATTCTCTCTATAGACTTTTTCTTAACACTTAATCTCCTTTATTACTTTTTCTTTTGATCAATAGTAGTCATTCAATTCATTTCACAAACCAATTCAATGTATTTAGATCTAGGTAACACGTTTTATCTTCACCTTGGAGCTTGAAATTTTCTTGAAACTTGTTCCTTCTATTTTAATTTTTTAGATCTATACCATAGATCATCATCATGAATTTTCTTGATTGTATATCTCTCTAACTAACTCTTCCTTATCATCATAATCTTCTAGCTCATCATAGCTAATCATTAAATGTTGTCGTGATCCTTATATTTAATATTTATGTTCCTTACTCGGTGACTAGCTCTAAATTTTAGTTAACTTCACTCGATGACTAAAACCTTCTACTCAGTGTCTTGAGCTACTTTTCCTTTACTGCGACATACCTTTCTCTTACTGAATGATTTTTTCTCTTTACCAAATGACATATTCTACTCAGTAGCCAAAACTATTTTACATACCAATTTGATTAATCTTCTTTATCATTCTTTACTGATTTGATATAATTATATGTTAGGTAGAAAAAAATTATATCAAAATAATCTTAGCATTTTCTGATCTGTATCAATTTCCCATTTAAGTTCTTCAACTTCACAACATCTCACTTCTTCTTCTTCTTAACTCATTCAACTTATATCATACTTCGAATGATATGGAAACACAATATAAAAAATAAATCAATTGCTTGACATTAATGACAAGATAATAATTGATCTATCCTTTCTACTACCTTTTATTACTCTTATCTTGGTCAGTTTTCATCATCATCACCATTACTTATAGTAACAATCTCCCTCTTTGGCATTGATGCCAACACACTAATAATCTTCATTGTTCAATTGATGATGGTAACACTTCACTGTCATTCATGTACTCCCTTTGAGTTGTAACTTATGTTCATATTCTCCCTTTATCACTAACAATCTTCTCCTTCAATAGATCTTCTCTTAGCATATTCTTCCTCTTTGCAATCTCAATAATACTCTCCCTCATTGTAGTCATCAATAGTAGTCTTCTCTCTCAATAATCAATTGCTTTATTCTCCCTTCACTGGATCCTCATCTCCCTCTTTGACAACTTCTTGTTTGGATCTTATATCTTCTAGTAATCATCATTAATATTCTCCATCTTTGACAATAATGCCAAAGATACATACTCTTAAAAACTTTTCTCAGACAATAAATCATACCTCAAATGTATTGATTTCTCAGTGCAGTCATAAACATTTTCACAACTTCAGGCTTCACCTAAAGAGTGAACACTAGCATCAAATCACAAATAGATATTTTGATGAATACTTGAATTTATGCATCATGCATCTTGCCTTAGTGAATATTGGATAGGGGAAGAAACACTAACTTACCTCAGAGATACTCAAAATAATCCTTTAGTAGAAGTTTGGTAAATATATCAGCTATCTATTCCTTTGAATTCGCATACTCCAATATCACATGCTTGTTTTGTACTTTCTCTCTCAAGTAATGATACTTGATAGAAATTTACTTTATCTTTAAATGCATCACTGTATTCTTTGATATGTTAATAGAACTAGTATTATCATAGTAAATTGTAACTAGATCAATGACGCAAATCAATTCCAGAGAATCTAATTAAGGACAGTCCAAATAGGTAGCAAAACACCCACAGTGGAATAACACAACAAAATATGCTTCAAAAAATATGTTCATTAACATGTCCGACTATAAGGTCTTCTGGGTTAGGGCCAATTACAATCAATTACACAAGTAATTTTGCAACCTCCTAGCTAGTCCAGCTCTGAAACAAAACAACAACTGATGGAAACCCTAAAGTAGATCTAAACTTAAGCTCGCAAGCCTCCAAGAAATCTCATTGTCTCCAAGCAACCAACCACTATCTCTGCTATTACAAACTATCAAATAACAATCTGATCTTCAAGATCTCGCAGGATCCAAATCTATCAGATATAATAATCTTCTTCTTTAGCTCCCACAACTTGACTCCAAAAACCATCTCTAAACATCTACCCAAAAACTCCTTAAATACTAATCTTCAACCATAAGTTGGCTAGAAGAAATAATTAACTCCTAAGCCAAGTCAGCTTTTGAAACAAACAAATATTAAATGCAACAACAGTCGACTCTCAAATAGCATTATAATTATTTAATTCTCCATGTCAGCCACAAGATCTAAATAGGAGAATAGAAAAAAAGATACTAACAATAAATGCACCAAGTCAGCCAACCAAATCACCAATAACTCTAATCGGTAACCAGAACAACTGAGCGCCAGAGAGAAACAATCGAGCACCAGTGAAACAACCAACCATGCCAAGCATCACCAAGCAACACAGGCATCACTGAGAAAGCATGCCAACTAAGCACCACAAGCATCACTGAGTACAAGTTCCACTGAGTACAAGTTCCACTGAGTACAAGAGGTTTCATCGATTTCCTTCAATGATCGAGCTTCCTTCAATAACCGAAACCACTAGTTAAAGCTCTAATCGAGTAACACAGACCCAAAATAACAGACCACTATGCAGATTCACCAAGGATCCAAGAATGCCCCTACATTAGACACCCTAGGTTCTAAAATATGTTCTCATATGCTGGAAGAACATCTTCTGGGATTCAACACATAAACCCCAAACTGGTTCTTTACATACAAGTCCTCCAACTTTTCACCTTGCATACTCTTCCACTTCTGTTTCCTCTATCTTTTCAAGTCTTTCCTTGATAACAAACAAGTTTGTTCACCATAGTAATCATCCATACCTTTAGGACCTAACAACTCAACTTTTCTACCAATACTTAGACTCATCCTACCGAGTGTTTTATCCATCAAAGGCATCAGGGAAAACTTCCCATCTGATGTAGGAGCATCTCGGGTCTTGAGCAATCTTGCATCAACCAAAAACATTTGCTTTTTTCTGTTGTTTGAATTATAATATTTGCATTTATTGGTTTCATGTTTTTTGAATCTTACATGATTTTGAGGACCTATTTTGGAACCTTCTCCTATGAGCACAAAAGGATTGGATGGACTATTTCAAAGTTAGAGTTGTTTTCCTTGTTGTCGGAGCCACATTTTCCTACTTTTTGCGTGCTGATTTTGTGTCATGTAGCCATTGATTCTTAATGAATCAATATTTTCTCTCTTAGGTCCTTTAAGAGGACTGAAATTAATATCTTCACCTAAGACTGCAAGTCCTAATTCATTATGAGTTGAAAGTTATTACATTTTTTCTCGGGTATCAATTTTCAGCCAGTTTCATGCTAAACGTGGAGTTTTTCATCTTGTGTCATTCCGTATGATGAGATGGGATCTTGATAAGTTAGGGACATGTTCTTGGATCATGTGTGGACCTAAATGTAACCTTGCATTAATTTTTGTTCATTATTTCTTTAGTTTTGGTTTACTCTTCCAGGTTGGACCTATAATATAATTAAATGTCTGACTGGCTGAAGTGTGGCTTAGCTGGCTATATATTGAGACCTTGGGTAGATTTTTAGAGTAAGATTGGTAGTAGCATGAGAGTAGAATCATAATTAGATCCTATGAGGTTTGGAAATAAAGTGGTTTATCAATATTGTAATAGCAGAGCTAGTGGTTTGTATGCTTGGAGAGAAGGAGATAGCCTTGAGGCTTGCGAGCTCGAGTTTAGATCTGCCTTAGTCTTTCCATCATTTTCTAATGTGTTTCAGAGATGGACTAGCTAGGAGATTGCTAACCTACTTTTTGATTTCATTGTATAAGGTCAAAACCTAGAAGGGCTCACAGTCGGGCATGTTGAATGAAATTCTATTTTGAAGCATTATATTGTTGTATTCTATTGTGCTTATTGTTGCTATAACTAGCAGTGTAGGCTTGGACTATCCATCATTGGATCCTCCATCCTTTCCCTGCATCAAGTGGTATCAGAGCTTGAAGATCTTGAGTGTATGGACAAAGCACCAAGGTCAAGCAGTTTGCACCAGGACTTGGATTAAAGATGCCTCTAAGGAGAGCTCGTGAGATCTCAAAGGAAGAACCTGCTGGAGAATTTAGTCTTGATGATTTTAGGGCTTTGCAGAGACAAGTGTAAGATCTACAAGAGGAATTGAGAAATAATACTACCTTGAAGGATGATAGTGATGAGTCTGAGGAATATCATTTTGAAGAAGCTATAGAAGAAGCCAAACATCCAGAAGAGAATAGAATAGAATCCTAAAGGCTATGTCTAAAATTGGGAAAATACCTAAGATTGAAGTTTCTACTTTTGTTGGAAGCCTTAGGCCAAAGGAGTTGATTGATTGGATTAATGAGATAGATGATCACTTTGAGTATGAAGAAATAGAATATACTGATAGAGTTTGATTTACAAAGACTAAGTTGAAGGGTCATGCAAATATTTGGTGGAGAGAAGTTCAATTGGAAACAAGTAGGAGAGGAAAAGAAAAGATCACTAGATGGAACTGAATGGTTGACAAGTTGAAAAAGAAATTCATTCCAGTGGATTATGAGTTAGAGATGTTTAAGAAGATGCAAGCCTTGAGGTAGAACAACAAATCATTACATGAGTATACTAAGGAGTTTTACAGAATCCTGATTAGGACTGGTCATTCTGAAGTTGATAAAGAGAATGTTGCTAGGTATGTTTATGGCTTGAGACCTAGTATTCAAGAAGAGTTGCTTAATATTCAGATGACAACTGTAGGAGATACTTAGTAGATAGAATTGAAAATTGAGGAGAAGCTAAACAAGAGATTTGAAAGAAGACAAAATAATAGGAATTGAGGTGGTAAGACTAATGAAACAATTGCTGGAGGTAATGTGATAGAGAATCCTAAAAAGACTGATGAAGGATCTGGTAGTGGTCAAGTCACTAAGAACTACAATAATGGATAGAGAGGGAGATGGAAAAATGTGTTCACTGGTACTTGTTTTTAGTGTGGTGAAGAGGGTCATAGAAGTTTTAAATGTCCTAGAAAAAGAGTTGCACTAACTGTCGAAAAAGACATAGAGAATGTTGTAGAAAAAGGTGAATTTTTTATCACTAGGAGGTTGGCTACATGTGTCTAGAAACCAATACAAAGAATAATTTTTTTCAGAACCAGATGTAAGTGCAACAATAAGGTATGTAATGTTATAGTTGATGGTGGAAGTTCTAAAAACTTTTTTTCAGAAGAGATGGTTAGTAAGTTGAATTTGGAAAGGAAGAAACACCCCAACCCTTATCAGATTAGTTGGATAAAAGATGTGCCTAAGGTTAGGATTGATGAAAAATGCTTGGTTAATTTTCAGATTGGATCTTATAATGATGAAATATTATGTGATGTATTGCCTATGGATGCTTTTCATCTATTCCTCAGGAGACCTTGGCAATTTGATAGACATGTTATGTTTGATGGTCATGAAAAATACATATGTGGTAATGCATGGTGGATCTAGGCATAAGTTGTTAACTTTGCAGGAAGTAGGGACTAGTGGATATGGAGTTATCAGGTGTTGTCCTTATGAAAAACATCAAGAGTGGAGATTTGATGAACCTATTCCTGTGGATGAAAGGAAGCTGAATTTGAAAGGAAAGGAGCATGACATAGTTGAGGAATTTATAGAGATTAAGAGGCAGATGGACTTTCTGACAAAGATAGTGTAGCAAATGATGACACTAGTGACACAGAGAGATGTATATAATACCAAGCTGATTATTAAGTCTGGAGAAGATATGATTAACCAAAGTACTAGTGTAATCAACAGTGGAAAAGATTGTAAGAATCAATTTATGTCAGTAGCAGAAAGGAAAGATGGGAAAAGTGCAGGACAAGATGATTTTCTGAGTGTGACAATAGATAAAGTAAACACAACATGGAATGAAGAATAAGAGGAGATATGGATTAAGAATAGATATGGCATACTTGTTCTAATTCCTTTCAGAATTTCATGAGAACTTTCTTTTATTTACCTGGGGTGTCTGATGCAGGAGCATCTTGGGTCTTGAGAAATTTTGCATCAACCAAAAACATTTCCTATTTTCTGGTGTTTGAATAATAATCTTTGAATTTATTGGTTTCATGTTTTGTGAAACTTACATGATTTTGAGGACCTATTTTGGAACCTTCTCCTATGAGCACATAAGGATTGGATGGACCATTTCAAAGTTAGAGTTATTTTCCTTGCTGTCGAAGCCACATTTTCCTACTTTCCGCATGTTGATTGTGTTTCCTGTAGCTATTGATCCTTAATGAATAAGCCTTTACACTCTTAGGGCCTTTAAGAGGACCTAAATTAATATCTTCACCTCAGACCACAAGTCCTAATTCACTATGAGTTGAAAGTTATGACCGTGTTTCTCAGGTATTGATTTTCAACCAGTTTCACCTGAAATGTGGAGTTTTTCATCTTGCATGGTTCCGTATGATGAGATGGGATCTTTCTAAGTTAGGGACATGTTCTTGGATCATGTGTGGACCTAAATGTAACCTCAAATTAATTTTTGTTCATTATTTCTTAAGTTTTGTTTTACTCTTCCAGGTTGGACCTATAATGTAATTAAATGCCTGAATGGCCGACTTTTGGCTTAGCTGGCTATATATTGAGAGCTTGGGTAGATTTTTAGAGTAAGATTGGTAGTATCATGAGAGTAGAATCATAATTATATCCTATGAGATGTGGAAATCAAGTGGTTTATCTAATATTGTAATAGCAGAGCTAGTAGTTTGTATGCTTGGAGAGAAGGAGATAGCCTTGAGGCTTGCAAGCTCAAGTTTAGATCTATCTTAGTGTTTTCATCAGTTACTAATGTGTTTCAAAGCTTGACTAGCTAGGAGATTGCTAAGATACTTTGTGATTTCATTGTATAAGGCTAAAACCTAGAAGGCCTCACAATCGGGCGTGTTGAATGAAATTATATTTTGAAGAATTATATTGTCGTATTATGTTGTGCTTGTTGTTGTTATAACTAGTAGTGTAGGCTTAGACTATCCATCATTGGATCCTCCATCCATGCCCTGCTTCACCATCATCCTTCTCAATAGTAAACACATTATTCACACAATCATACATAGCTCTGCAATCATATTTCCAAGGTCTACCAAGAAATATATGACAACTATTAATCTCCACAATATCACATAATACAAGATCCTTATACGAGCCAATCTGAACATCAATAAAGCATTTTTCCCTCACTTCCAAAGCATGATCATCTTGTAACTAGCCACTCCTATAAGGATAAGGATGCTTCATTCTCTTCAAACCAATTTCCTAAATGATTTCCTCAGCAACAAGGTTATCAGTAGTACCACTATCAACAATAATATCACAAAGTTTACCTCTAGACTTGCACTGAATCTTGAACAAGTTACTCCTCTAACAAGGTTCCACCTTTGCACCGAGAAATGTTCACTGAACTAGCAATTTTTTAGATTCAGGTTCATTCTAAATATTCTCATTTACCACATCATTTCGTCAGTCACCAAGCTTTTTCTTTGTACACTGAAAAGAACAGTGTCCTTCTTCACCACAATTATAACAAGCACCTTTAAAGATAACTCTACCTATATTTTTCTTCAATTCTACAGGTTTCTATTCATCCTCTACAAATGATTTATCCTTCACCAAGTGATCAATCTTTTCCTTCCCTTAGGGATTACCATGTTGTTTCCTTTTCAAATTATCTTCTACCTTTAGAGCATATTGATAAGCATCTTCAACAGAATCAATCTTCAGCATACCAATCTCATACTAAATATTAAATTTTAAACCATTCACATATCGAGCTACATTTTCCTTACCAAGTTCTCTATGTCCAGACCAAATAGTAAGTTTGTAGAACTCCTCGATATAATCCTCAATAGTCAAATATTTTTGCTTCAAATTCTATAACTTCTTAAACAAGTCAAGCTCATAGTTAGTAGGTATGAACTTAGCTTTCAATTTAGTCACCATCAACCTCCACCGATTGATCTTAATTTCAACTTCATATTCTCTATCTCTTTGTAATTCCTTCCACCAAAGAGCAGCATGTCCTTTCAACTTAGTTTGTGCCAACCTCACCTGAAGAGGATCTTCAATTTCTTCAAGCTTAAAGAAGTCTTCTAATTCACCAATCCAATCAATCAAATTCTTAGGTTTCAAACTACAAGAGAAATTAGAAACTTCCATCCGGTAACTAGTACTTGATCAAGCTCCAGAACTCTACAACTGACCAATTTTATCTTCACTAGATCTATCCCTCTAATTGGCTCTATCATAACCACTAGATCCAGCAGCTTCAAAGTCTTCAACAGCTTCCTCATAACCATCATCAGTACCAAGATTCTGAGGTACACTAGTCATAGCTCACATAATTTCATCCATTATGTCATTCTTCATTAATTCCATCTCCGATCTAAAATCATATTTAACCTTCTTTGTAATCCTTGATTACATAGTATCACAGAGATCAGAAATTACTCTAGGGTCCAATCTTCTTGGAAGCTTCCTTAAAGATAATCAAACAAAACCCTCTGCAACAAACCCTGCATCAACCACCTTGTGACAATCTCCAAGTTGTATGCAAGTCAAATCAACCTACCACCTTCCACCAAACAACTAGGTCAAGATTCCACAAGTTCAATGCCATGAATTTTCAACTTAGATCATACGATCTCTTCGCCAACAAGATAAACTTCACAAGATCCAACCTTGCTATATCAACCTTCTATCAAGAACAAGATGAACTCAACTTTGATACCACCTAATAGATATCAAGTCTAGAGAATCCAATTTAGGACAGTCCAAAAAGGTAGCAAAACACCCACAGCGGAATAACACAACAAAATATGCTTCAAATCATATTTTCATTAACATGCCCGATTGTAAGGCCTTCTAGGTTAGGGTAAATTAGAATCAATTACACAAGTAATTATGCAACCTCCAAGCTAGTCCAGCTCTGAAACAACTCAATAATTGATGGAAACCCTAAGGCAGATCTGAACTTGAGCTTGCAAGCCTCCAAGAAATTTCATTGTCTCCAAGAAAACAACCACTAGCTCTACTATTACAAACTATCAAATAACAATCTGATCTTCAAGATCTCGTAGGATCCAAATCTATCAGATAGACTGATCTTCTTCTTTAACTCCTACAACTTGACTCCCAAAAGCCTCTCTAAACATCTACCCAAACACTCCTTAAATACTAATATTTAGCCACAAGTCTTTTAGAAAGTAAAGTCCACCAAGATAACTGGAAGGGGGGTGGGGGGGGGGGGGTGAATCAGTTATCTGACAAATATAACTTTTATCAACCTTAATAGATTTTAACCACGTAAGAAATGTAATCAACAACCATAGAGTTCAATGATCTTACCCTGAAGCTATTTGGGATGTGGGTCCTTTTGTCTTCCATAACTCCTAGCAGAGTTAGAATCTTTTAACAGGGATTCAAAATCTCCTAACAGGGATTCATATGTACTGAATGTATTTCATAAGACTCCTAACAAAGTCCGTCCTTTCACAAGGAATATTCATATTAGTGCATCTTTTGTGAGCATCATTTCCACTGAGGTTTACTCTTTGATCAAGAGGTTCCCTAGTAAACATATCTTGTGTCATTGTGTTATTATGCATGTATATCTTTCTATGGTTTTTGATTACATTGCTTACATGATTAAAATATATTAAGGTTGATAAAAGTTATATTTTTTAAATAACTAATTCACGCCCCCCCCTCTTAGTTATCTTGGTGGACTTTACTTTCTAAAAATTAGTATCAGAGTGGTAGGTCCTTGAAGGAAAAGTTTAATAGCTTAAGGAGATCCATGGAAAATTTCAAGAAAGAAAGCCCTAAGTTTGATGGAGTAAATTTTGATAGTTGGAAAGAAAAGATATATGCACATCTACTGCATTTAGGACTAGGTTATTGGTTGATTAAAAAGAATGAGAAGATGATCATTAATGAGAATAACATTGAAACATGTACTAATGAGGAAAGATATCTATTCATGTGTAACATACTTGCCAGAGAAGCACTTTTGTCAACCCTTCCGAAGAATGAGTACAGTCAGGTAAAGAGCGTGAAGTGGGGGCATAATGTATCATCTTAAAATAGAAGCACTTCCATGATAAGAGCGTGTATCCCTCTAAGTAAGTGGTCTAGAGTCATGTTAAGTGCCCTGATCTGGTCTTTACATGTATTTGTCTTTTCCCCCCATTTTGCTTCTCTCTGCACCTGTTTTCCACTTCATTTCTACATTTCCTAGCATTTTGGACTAAGGTCCTGAGGTTTCTTACCTCAAGGTCAAAGTTGACCTTGACCCTGACCTAGGTTAGGGATGACCTTGACCCTAACCTAGGGTGGGGTCTACCTCATCCTTGACCCAAATTTCAAATTTCAAGATTTTTTGATTTCTGGGTATTGGGTTTCGGAAATATTCTTTTTCCTACCTCCGGGTCGGCCATTTCAGGTTTTGGGATGGTAAATCCTTAATTGCATTTAATATGGGTCCATTTCTAGTGGTTAAGGTTAATTGGGATTTAATTACCTAATGTCGGCCTTCTCTAGAGGTTTGTGCCCTAGATCACTATAAAAGGAGGCCTTCCTCTCTCATTTCAATCCATCTCTCAATGAAGTTTGCACATCTCATCTCAAAAAATTTCATGAGCAATCTCTCAAGTGCAAGAAAGTGAATTCAAGAATTCAAGTGTTCAATCATTCATTCATCAAGGAGATCCATTGTTAGCCATTGAAGGATTCAATCTCTTTGGAGCTCCCTTGAAGATCCATCCTTCCACATTCATCCAAGTCAATTCCTATGCAAAGGTCCATTCAAGATTGGTGTTAAAGATCAAATGCCATTGATTTGAGACATCCTAAATTTATTCTACAACCATTGGAGCATCCTTACTTGTGGATTTGAGGATTTGAATCCTCTACAAGGACTTCAACATAATCAAGGTGAATTGTTTCATTTACTTTGTTTATGCACAATACAATTTCAAATAAATTTCAAGGTTAATTCCTAAATTGGGGATTGACCAAGGCAAACCCCCCATACAAACAACAAAAACCCTCTTTTTCTTGCAAGTACAGGTGCGGAACTGCAGATCTGGGCTTGGATTTGGATACCATTTTTGGTGAACTTTCAAAATCTACAAACAAAGTCAAAGTTGACCTTCAAAATATTAATGTAGCCTTTGACCTTTTATCAGGGTCAAAGACTGCCTGTTGTTAGAAAGATAAAAGTTTTCTGGGTTTTCTTCGTCTTGACATTTCCAGTCCGAAACAAGTTGTAGAATTGCCTGAAACTGCACATAGATATCAGAAATCAGCATTTTCCAGATGTGCCCCATTTTGAGGTTAGTATTTTTTTTTCAATTATTTTAGATTTCAAGAACATCTCCTTTATAGGGAAATATAAGGTTTTCTTCCTCTTTCATATTCTCTATAGATTGATTCGATTATGCATTAACCTTTTGGTCAATCAATTTGGATCTCTCCTTTGGGAATTTGGATTTAGAAGTAGATCTCATATTTCCCCCATACATTTTAGGGTGGATACTATTTCATCCTATTCATTTTGGTGAACATGACATGAAAGAGTGACAAAAATAGCTAGTGGACCGGGTAAGAGATAGAAGACAATAGTGCCACTAGTACAAAGGAAAATAGCAGAGATAGAATATGATGAAGATATTCAAGTGAAAAAGAAGACATGGAAACCAAAGATTGAGAAGGTAAATGAATAGATCATTCATGATGGAGATTTTTCTAAGATGAACAAGTACTATGGTCTTTATAACTATTCCAAAAGATTGAATTTGGAGAATGCAATTGTGAGATATATGATCCTAGTAGATAAGAAGTTTGACATAATTCAAGGTAAAATACCTAATGATTTATTTGAGAAGCTAGTTAACAACAAAAGGAGAGCAACTGAAGAAGAAAATAAAATCAGAGAAAATCTTGTGAGAAAACTATGTGATGTCAGAGATGAAGATCACTTTAAAAAAATAATGAAAGAACTTGGAGCCCATCTAAGAACAAAGAAAAGAACCATTCAAATAATGGGAGGAAACTATGAAGAGATCAACAAAGAAATAGAGCAAGCAATAGTAAAGGTAATGACATCTAGTGTTGGAAAACACTCTAGTGTAGTAGAGTTAGTAGAACAGAAAGAGGAAGCTGAGCATCAGAAGAATCCCTCTCCACCATCAATTAACATCGAAGATGAGTCAATGCATGTGGAAGGAACTAAGATCACATTAGATAGTGATGATAATCCTTTTAAATATCTTGAAAACATTGTTGACAATTCGGCTCTAGAAGAACATGACAGATCTAGTGAAGAAGGAAAGAAAGAAACAAGGAAAGAGGAAAAAAAGAAAATAGAGAATCAAGCAAGTACAGAAATTCAAGGATAGAAAGTAGTCCCTAACAAAGAGGAAATCAATCTTACACCTGAGATTACAAAGAAATAACAGATTGGATCACTATTTGAAAGCTTTGGGAAAGAGGTTGATGATGATGATCAAATGGAATTGATCACATCCCTGAACAAAATAATTGGAAAGAATAAGAAGTTGAAAAGCCTTGAAGGATCTTTGCTGGAGATAATAGAGAAGTTACAAAGTGTTGTGGCTAATCAGATAGCAGAGGCAGACCCACTGGAAAGAGCTAAGAAAGTTATGAATGCATTTTATAATTAGTTCACTAACCTATCAAATATGGCTAAAGTGAAGGTTCAGGTAGGCTATGAGGCAAAAATATTTCATGATACAAGTCAGAATATCAGAAATGATATTAACAATCTAGATGTTTGTATAAAAAACATGAGAAGGAATTTGGACAGAGGTAAAACTTTGTACATTTAGTGTACAAAATCTGAAACCATTTATTTGAAGTAGTTGAGAAGAATAAGGCTAAAGAAGTAGAAATTTAGTTAGAGACAAATATTTTAGCCAACCCTAATGTGAAGATATTGGAGATTGAGAAAAGAATCAGAAAAGTAAATGATGAAATAAGGATTCTCAATGATGAAAAGGATAGGAAATTGAAAAGATTTGCTCTTCTAAGAGAGCGCATTTCAATAAAGATAAGCATTTTTGAAGGATAGTTGGAAGTGTTAGGAATGAATGCAAAGTATTTTGGCAGTCATTCTGTAGCAGTTGTTGTTGCATTCATGACTTGGATTGTCATTGATGTCAACACAGTGATATTCTGGATATTAGCAGGAAAGTAGGTACAGTTTTGTTTTGTGCACATGTTGTATTGTAGATTGGCTTTTTCACAGTTGATGGTATGTTCTTTGGTGTGTTATTAACCTATGGTTAACAGTGCAAAAAGAAATTCATTCATTTGTGAGAGTTATGAGCATTTTGGTGAAAGTAGTGTTTAGACAGTGTTTCTGTGAAGCGATTTTTGAAAATCGGAGGATATTTCTTAGCTGGGATGGAATCTTATTTTGTGCAGTTAAAGGGTTGTTGGAGACTCATTAATGATGATGTGGTTCATAGCACAAACTTTGAAGATATGTTTGGAGAAAGTTACAGTATCTGGAAGCTAACAGTTTTATGTGAATTCTGTGTGTAGCGTGTAGCATTTATTATTTTGTAATTGAGGACCGACTCATTTGTAATTATTTGAGTTTGGTATATAAGAAGGAATGTTTTCCTTGTAATATGTACTATGAAGATTAAGATGCGAATATATGCATGAAGTGAAGAAAAGAGCTAATTCAGTGATGAAGGAAGACTTGTGACTACAGAGATCTGGAATTGTGATCTTGTGTAGCAGAGAGTGTGGTTTTGGCGCAGTGTGAAGGAGATAATATATTTCATATTATTCTATTGAATAATTCTAAGATCTTTTGGATAGTGGGTTCAGAGATCTTGCCTTGAAGCTGTTTGGGCAGTGGGTCCTTCTGTCTTCCATAAACTCTTAACTAGGTTAGAATCTTTTAACAGGGATTCAAAATCTCCTAACAGGGATTTATATGTACTAAATGTATTTCATAAGACTCCTAACAGGGTCCATCCTCTAACAAGGAACTTTCATATTAGTGCATCATTTTGTGGGCATCATTCCCACCGAGGTTTATTCTTTTCAAGAGGTTCCCTAGTCAACATATCTTGTGTTATTGTGCAATTGTGTATGGTTATCTTTCTATGGTTGATCAGTACATTGATTATATTGTTTAAAGCAGTTGAATGGTTAAATTATTTGATAACTAATTCACCCCCCCCCCCCCACTCTCAGTTATCTTGGGGATCTTTACTTTCTAACAATTGGTATCAGAGCAGCAGGTCCTTGAAAGAAAATTTTAACAACTTAAGGAGATCCATGGCGAATTTCAGAAAAGAAAGCCCTAAGTTTGATGGAGTAAATTTTGACAGCTAGAAAGAAAAGATGAAGACACGTCTATTGTGTTTAGGACCAATTTATTGGTTGATTACAAAGAATGAGAAGACTATCATTGAGGAAGACAATCTAGAGGCAGGAACTAAAGATGAACTAGATCTATTCATGTGTAACATACTTGCAAGAGAAGCAGTTTTGTCAGCACTACCGGAGAATGAATATAGTCAGGTAAGATGTTTGAAAATGTCTCATGCAATTTGGAAAGCTTTACATTCTACTTTTGAAGGTGATGAACATGAAAAGAAGGCTAGATTACATAATTGGATTTGTGCATTTGAAGATATCAAAATGATGGAAGATGAATCTATTAGAAGCTATATTGGTAGGATGTCTGAGATTGTAATAGGAATAAAGTCTTATGGAGGTGATAAGACAGAGAATGAAGTGATATGGAAAATTCTAAGAACTTTGACACCAGTATTCAAGAAGACAACACAGATGATTGAACAAGTGATACCTTGTACATAGAACTTTTCAACAGAGACTCTTCTTAGAAGATTAGAAATAGCAGAGATGAACTTGAGATTATCAGGAGAGCTACCTAGAATGGAAATAGCATTCAGTGCTCTTAACATTATACCTATAAGAAGTACTAGTGTGAATGGAAATTATGCCAGCAATAGCAGATCTAAGGAAGATAAGAAGATTGAAGAAGGTATTGCATTACTTGTAAAAAGAGAACTAGATGGTAAGAAAATCTTTAAATGTTGGACTTGTCAAGAATATGGTCATTTTGCATCTAAATGTCCTAAAAAGTTAAGAAGTATAGAAGCAACTTTAAACCTAGGAGATCTAAAGAATGTTATTATGCAAATGATGAAGATCTTGAAGCAGGAATTGAAAAACATTTAAGTGACAGTGATAATGATAAATTTGAGAAAATAGAATTTGTAGCAATTAAAGAAGAAAGTTCTAAATCTGATAAAAGGGAAGAAAAAGCATTAGTTTCACAAGTTGAAAAGAAATCTGATTGGATTATAGATAGTGGTTGTTCACATCATATGACTGGAGATAAAAAAAAAAATTGTTAAGTTAGATAATTATGATGGAGGAATTTTTAGGGTTGGTAACAATGCACCTTGTTTGATTAAGGGTATAGGATCTATTACTCTTGATTGAAAGACTAACACTAATGATGTTTACTTTGTTGATGGACTGAGACATAATCTACTAAGCGTTGGACAATTGGTTGAGAAGGGTTATCAAGTTTGGTTTTCTGAGAAAACTTGTGTGATAAAAGATAAAGATGGAAATTTGATTGGAAAAGGATCCAGAACCAGAGGTAATGTATTTCAGTTGAATCCTACTAAGATGACATGTTTGATAACTAGGATTGATGACACTTGGTTTTGGCATAAAAGGTTTTGTCATATAAACTTTGATAATATTGTCAAGGTGAGCACTACACTTGCGGTAAGAGATTTACCTAGAATTATGAAACCTACTAACATGATTTGCAAAGAATGTATGATGGAAAAGTAGAAAAGGAGTTCATTTCCCAACAAGAATTTCACATCGATAGAGAAGCTGGAGATTGTTCATATAGACTTGAGTGGTCCTACTAGGACTAGAGGATTCTATGGAGAAAGGTATTTTATGATTCTTGTTGATGATTTTACAAGAATGATGTGGATTGCATTTTTGAAAGAAAAATCTGAAGCATTTGATAAATTTAAGATCATGAAAAGCAAAATTGAGAATGAATCTGGAATGAAGATTAAGTGTCTAAGATCTGATAGAGGTGGTGAATTTACATCTAGAGAGTTTAACACCTTTTGTGAAATGAATGGTATTAAGAGACAACTTTCAGCCCCTAGAACACCAGAACAAAATGGTATTGCAGAAAGAAGGAACAGGTCAATAACTGAAGCAGCAAGAGCTATGTTGTTTGAAAATGATTTGGCTAAGAATTTTTGGAGAGAAGCAGTGAACACAGTAGTATACACTATGAACAGAGTACAAATCAGAGCAGATACAAACAAGACACCTTATGAATTATGGTTTGGACATACACCCTCAGTTAAGTATTTTAGAATTTTTGGAAGTAAATGTTATATAAAGAGAGATGATGATATAGGAAAGTTTAATCCTAGAAGTGATGAAGGAATATTTCTTGGATATTCTTTAAAAAGAAAAGCATATAGATGTTATAACAAAAGAACTAAGACTATTGTTGAAAGTGCAAATGTAAAAGTTGATGAGAAGTTTAAAATTCAGGAAAGAATGCTTGATTATGAATCTGATGGAGAAGCACAACCTCAGCCTAACATTGAAAATGCAAAATTATTTTTTGAAACTAACAGTGATTTTCTGAATGAAAGTGATACTGAAGAAAATAGAGAAGAAAGCAGAGAAGAATTTACAGTTGGAACAAGATCAGTAACTATGACACCTAACAGGTATACTTCAAGACATCACCCTGTTGAGCAAGTTATTGGAAGTTTAGATAGAGGAGTTTTGACTCAAAATAAGGTACATTTATGTTTGATTTCTCAAATTGAACCTAAGACTACTAATGAAGCTTGTGAAGATGAACATTGGATTATTGCTATGAAAGAAGGACTAGAGCAGATTGAAAAAAACAAGACATGGGAATTGGTCCCTAGACCTAAAGACAAGAATGTGATTGGAACAAAGTGGGTATTCAGAAACAAGATGAATGAACAAGGAGAAGTGATAAGAAATAAAGCAAGATTGGTATGTAAAGGATATTCACAACAAGAAGGAATTGACTATGAAGAAACTTTTGCACCTGTGGCTAGAATTGAAGCAGTGAGAATGTTTTTAGCATATGCAGCTTACAAGAAATTCAGAGTGTATCAGATGGATGTGAAGTCAACATTTTTTAATGGTGAATTGGAAGAAGTCTACATTGAGTAGCCTAAAGGTTTTCCTTTGACACAAGAAGGAGATATGGTATGTAAGTTAAAGAAAGCTTTATATGGATTAAAACAAGCACCTAGAACCTGGTATGCAAGATTGGATAAGTATTTATTGAAATTGGGATTTATAAAAGGAACTACAGATAGTAACTTATACACAAAAGAAATTGAGAATGGTTTGTTGGTTATAGTTATATTTGTTGATGATATTATCTTTGGAGGAGAAGATGAAGCTAGTGACAAATTTGCAGATGAAATGAAGACTGAATTTGAGAAGAGCATGATTGGAGAAATGAAATATTTTTGGGTATTATAGATAACACAAAGCAAGGTATATTTGTAAGTCAAACTAAGTATTTGAATGACTTATTGAAAAGATTTGGAATGGAAGATTCTAAACCTGTTGGAACACCTATGGTAACCAGACATAAGTTATCTAGCAAAGATGAGACACCAGCAGTTGAGCAAAAAAAATACAGATCTATGATTGGAGGATTGCAGTACTTGACACATACAAGACCTGATATAGCACATTCAGTTGGGATTTTAGCAAGATTTCAAGAAGAACCTAGAGAATCACATTATGCAGCAGTAAATAGGATACTGAGATATCTGAAAGGAACAATGGATTATGGATTATGGTATGAGAATTCTAATGATTTTACTTTATGTGCCTATACTGATGTAGATTGGGGAGGCAGTGCTAATGACAAGAAAAGCACCAGTGGTGGACCCTTTTTTCTTGGAGGAAAATTGGTCTCTTGGCTAAGTAAGAAGTAGAATTGTACTTCACAAAGTACAGCAGAAGCAGAATATGTTGCATCAGCAAATAATTGTAATCAGATTATTTGGATGAAGCAGATGTTGAAGGATATTGGAATAAAGTTTGATGAGTCTATTGTTATACATTGTGATAACACCAGTATAGTGAGTATGTCAAAAAATCTTATTTTACATTCTAAGACTAAACATATTGAGATCAAGTATCATGTTGTAAGAGAAAAAGTTGCAGAAAAAGAAGTAAGATTGGAGTACATAAGTACAAAGGAGCAGATAGTAGATATATTTACAAAGCCTTTACCTAAGGATACATTTGTGTATCTAAGAGGTATGCTTGGGGTTATGCCCCAACCTGTTTTTGAGAATTGATGCAGATGATTGCATCCATCCAGTGGTATATGAGCCCTATCTTTCTTCTGGATTGGATGTTGGAACTTCCTCTATGGGGGAGTTTATGAGCTGAGTCATGAGGACTCTTGTTATTGTATTTTTCTGAAAAGTGTCTTTTGACATTAAGTTGTTGTTGACTTAGTGATGGAATTTCTATCATTGATGTCAATGGGGGAGAGATATACATGAAAAACATTGTGGATTATATGAGAGAGCTGAATAGGAAAATGAAGCAAGATTTAATTTGATATTTTGCAGTGATGTTGCAGTATTGGATTTTTGGAACATTGGATGTTTTTTATCTATGTTACCATCAATACCAATGGGGGAGATTGTTAGGAATGAATGAAAAGTATTTTGGTAGTCATTCTGTAGCAGTTGTTGTTGCATTCATCACTTGGATTGTCATTGATGTCAACACAGTGATATTCTGGATATTAGCAGGAAAGTAGGTACAGTTTTGTTTTACACACATGTTGTATTGTAGATTGGCTTTTGCATAGTTGATGGTACGTTATTTTTTGTTTTATTAACCTATGGTTAACAGCACAAAAATAAATTCATTCATTTGTGAGAGTTATGAGCATTTTGGTGAAAGCAGTGTTTAGACAGTGTTTCTGTGAAGCAATTTTTAGAAATCAGAGGATATCTCTTAGCTGGGATGGAATCTAATTTTGCGTAGTTAAAGGGATGTTGGAGACTCATTAATGATGGCATGGTTCACAGTGCAAACTTTGAAGATATGTTTGGAGAAAGTTACAGTATCTGGAAGCCGACAGTTTTATGTGAATTCTATGTGTAGCGTGTAGAATTTATTATTTTGTAATTGAGGACCAACTCATTTGTAATTATTTGAGTTTGGTATATAAGAAGGAATTTTTTCCTTTTTTTAATATGTACTATGAAGATTAAGATGCGAATATATGCATGAAGTGAAGAAAAGAGCTAATTCAGTGATGAAGGAAGACTTGTGAGTACAGAGATCTGGAATTGTGATCTTGTGTAGCAGAGAGTGTGGTTTTGGCACAGTGTGAAGGAGGTAATATATTTCATATTATTCTATTGAATAATTCTAAGATCTTTTGGACAGTGGGTTCAGAGATCTTGCCTTGAAGCTGTTTGGGCAGTGGGTCCTTCTGTCTTCCATAAACTCTTAACCGGGTTAGAATCTTTTAACAGGGATTCAAAATCTCCTAATAGGGATTTATATGTACTGAATGTATTTCATAAGACTCCTAAGAGGGTCCATCCTCTAACAAGGAACTTTCATATTAGTGCATCATTTTGTGGGCATCATTCCCACCGGGGTTTACTCTTTTCGAGAGGTTCCCTAGTCAACATATCTTGTGTTATTGTGCAATTGTGTATGGTTATCTTTCTATGGTTGATCAGTACATTGATTATATTGTTTAAAGTAGTTGAATGGTTAAATTATCTGATAACTGATTCACCCCCCCCCCGCTCTCAGTTATCTTGGGGATCTTTACTTTCTAACAGGAAGAATGTCTTGCATCAAAGACATCTTTTGAGAAGTTTAGCTTTGCAAACCTTCAAGCATGTGAGCTCACATCTTATGGATTGTGTGCACTACTTAGTGTTTCAGATTCCATTAAGAAGGCATGGGAGAAGGAGATAGAGAGCATTAAAGTGAATTTTGCAAATTGTGTTGCAAGCCTGTCGGCTTTGCAATTTTGAATCAAGGTATATAACATTTTGTTTTGAACATAGTTTTTGGCACCCTTTTTTGTGTCATTGTTATCAAAGGGGGAGAGATATATAGCAGAAAATTTATGTATGTATGTTAAGGAAGTATATTCTTAGGGGGAGTATAGAATATAGATAAGATTTATGGAGTTATAAGGACAACGAATATATTTTTTTGTTATGGCTAAAATTTTGAGTTTTGAAGTTTTCAGACTTAGCGAAGTTTCTCATATGTTTCCACCAATGACAAAGGGGGATATTGTTAGCAATTTGGCTGAGTTATATATCTATATTTTTTCATTATGGAAACATATAATCTACATGAAGATGGCATATGATAGAGATCAAGTATGACAGAGCGCAAAGCAAAATTGTCTAAGTATGTGCAGTATTTTCCCAGCGTAACCTAAGATAGTTTTGAGTGGTGATGTTGATTGGAGTAATTTTAATGCTTGCACACTTGAACATAGATACTATGATGACTATTGAAGACTCACCTAAAAGTGCAAGTCTGTATGGCATGTACGGAAGAAGTTATGGCAGTTTCACCAAAGACGGTGTTAAGCCGACAAGACATAGAAGAAGACAGAATTGGTAAAGAGTTAAAAGGATTATTTTGTTTATCAAAATAATGTCTTAATAATACAAAGGGATGACATCCTATATTTTAACCCTTGGGTAAATATCTATTTTGTTTAAAGCTTTATGTTTTGTAAAGCCGGCTGTAAAAGTTATTATTTCTAATAACTTGTATAAATATAAGGCATATGAAATGTGAAGAGTGATATATATTGTTAGAAAGTATACTCAAACAAGATAACTAAGAGGGTGGGGGTGAATCATTTATCTAAAAAATATAACTTTAATCAACCTTAATATATTTTAACCATGTAAGGAATGTAATCAACAATCATAAAAAGATATACATGCATAATAACACAATGACACAAGATATGCTGACTAGGGAACCTCTTGATCAAAGAGTAAACCCCAGTGGGAATGATGCCCACAAAAGATGCACTAATATGAATATTTCTTGTGAAAGTATGGACTCTGTTAGGAGTCTTATGAAATACATTTAGTACATATGAATCCCTATTAGGATATTTTGAATCCCTGTTAAAAGATTCTAACTCTGTTAGGAGTTATGGAAGACAGAAGGATCCACTGCCCAAATAGCTTCAGGGTAAGATCACTAAACTCATAGTCCAACTAATCTTTTTATTACTCAATATAATAATACCATAATATTACTGACCTCAACAATCTAATACTCCTTCTCTAACTGTGCCAAACCACACCAACTGCTTCTTCAGATCTCAATACCAGATCTCAGTACTTCACATATCCTCTTTCAACAATTTCACTTTCACAATACACTTATATTCATTACATTCCACACTATAACAAGGAATACATTCCTTCATTTATTCAGGCAGTGTTCCTTCACTTTCATCTTCAATATCCCAAGTGTGCTAACTCAAACATTGTCTACTTCTCTACTAATCTTTAGTAGATCACTGTGTTGACATCAATGTCAATCACAGTCTTGAACGCAACAACTACTGCTATAGAATGGCTGCTAATACTCCCCCATAGGATATATTTAGCATTCATTCCTAACAATCTCCTCCATTGGCATTGATGGCAACATAGATGAAAAAACATCCAAGTTTCATAAATCCAATACTGCAACACTCCTACTCTGAAAATGCTTCAAGTCTTCTTCATCAATCAAATCTTGCTTCATTTTCCTATTTAGTTCTCTCCAATAGATTTTTTAGATGGTTTTTCATGTATGCTTCTCCCCCATTGACATCAATGACAGATGTTTCATCATTATGTCAACAACAACTTCAATGTCAAAAGACACTGTTCAAAAAATACATTCACTAGAGTCCTCATGACTCAGCTCAGATACACATACTCCCCCCATAGAGGAAGTACCACAATCTAGTCCAGAAGAAAAATAGATCGTATATACCACTAGATGGATGTAACAATCTGAGTCACTTCTCAAAATTAGGCTGGGGCATAACCCCAAGCGTACCTCTTAGATACTCAAATGTATCCTTAGGCAAAGGCTTTGTAAATATGTCTACAATTTTCTCCTTTGTGCTTATGTACTCAAGTCTAACTTCTTTCTCTACAAGTTTCTCTCTCACTACATGATACTTTATCTCTATATTCTTTGTCTTAGAATGTAACATAGGGTTCTTAGACATACTAACTGTGCTAGTGTTATCACAATGTATAACAATAGGTTCAACAAATTTTACTCCAATATCCTTCAACATTTGCTTCATCCAAATTATCTAGTTACAATTGTTTGTTGCTACTAAATACTCTACTTCTATTGTTCTCTATGAAATACAATTATGCTTCTTGCTTAGCCAAGAAACCAATCTTCCTCCAAGGAAAAATGCTCCACCACTGGTGCTCTTTTTATCATCAATATTGCCTCCCCAATCAACATCTATATATGCACATAGGGTAAAATCATCATATTTTTCATACCACAATCCATACTCAATTGTGTCTCTAAAGTACCGCAGTATCCTCTTTACTACTGCATAATATGATTCTCTAGGTTCAGCTTCAAATCTTCCTACAGTTCCAACTGAATGTGCTATATCAGGTCTTGTAAGAGTCAAATATTACAATCCTCCAATCATAGATTTGTACTTCTTATGTTCCAATGTAGGAGTCTCATCTGTGCTAGATAACTTGTGTCTAGTTACCATAGGTGCTCCAACTAGTTTACAGTTCTCCATTCCAAATATCTTCAATAAATCATTCAAGTACTTTGTCTAACTTACAAAGATACCATCATTGTTTTGTGTTATCTGCAATCCTAAAAAGTATTTCATTTCACCAATCATACTCATTTCAAATTCAGTTTTCATTTCATCTACAAATTTATCACTGGCTTCATCTTCTCCAAGATAATATCATAAAAAAAAAATTACTACAACCAACAACCCATTTTCAATTTCTTTTGTATACAGGTTGCTATCAACTATACCTTTTGTAAATCCTAATTTCAAAAAATACTTATCCAATCCCACATACCAAGTTCTAGGTGCTTGCTTTAGTCAATATAAAGCTTTCTTTGGTTTACATACCATGTCTCCTTCTTGAGTTAAAGTAAAACCTTCAAGCTGCTCAATGTAAACTTCTTCTTCCAATTCTCCATTTAGAAATGTTGACTTCACATCCATCTGATACACTTTGAATTTCTTAAAAGATGCATAGGCCAAAAACATTCTCACTGCTTCAATTCTTGCTACTGGTGCAAAAGTTTCTTCATAGTCAATTCCTTCTTGCTGTGAGTATCCTTTACATACCAATCTTGCTTTGTTCCTTACTACTTCTCCCTATTCATTCATATTGTTTCTAAATACCCATTTTGTTCCTATAACATTCTTATCTTTAGGTCTAGGGACAAATTCCCATGTCTTGTTCTTTTCAATCTGATCTAGTTCTTCTTTCATAGCTTTAATCCAATGTTCATCTTCACAAGCTTCACGAGTAGATTTAGGTTCAATTTGAGAAATCAAAAATAACTATTCTTGTACCTTATTTTGAGTCTAAACTCCTCTGTCTATGCTTCCAATAATCTTCTCATAAGGATGATTCCTTAATAGATTCATGTTAGGTGTCACTGTCTCAGATCTTACTTCAGGTGTTGGTTCTTCAATGATGTCACTGTGTCTTTCATTCAAAAAATCACTATCAGTTTCATAAAATAATTTAGTAGTCTGAGGGTTAGGTTTAGAATGATTTCCTTCATCTGATTCATAATCAAGCATTCTTTCCTAAATTTTGAACTTTTCATCAACTTTTACATTTGCACTCTCAACAATAGTCTTAGTCCTCTTATTGTAACATCTATAAGCTTTTCTCTTCAACAAATATCCAAGAAATATACCTTCATCACTTCTAGGATCAAACTTTCCAATGTCATCATCTCTCTTAATATAACATTTGCTTCCAAAAATTCTAAAATACATAACTGATGGTGCATGTCCAAACCATAGTTCATAGGGTGTGTTGTTTGTATCTACTCTAATTTGTACTATGTTCATTATATACACCACTGTGTTCATTGCTTCTCTCCAAAATATCTTCACTAAGTCATTCTCAAATAATATAGCTCTTGTTTCTTTAGTCACTAATCTATTTCTCCTTTCTGCAATACCATTTTGTTCAAGTGTCCTAGGGGCTGAAAACTATCTCTTAATACCATTCACTTCACAAAAGATGTTAAATTCTTTAGAAGTAAATTCTCCACCTCTATTTAATCTCAAACATTTAATCTTCATTCTGGATTCATTCTCAACTTTATTTTTAATGATATTAAACCTATCAAATGCTTTATATTTTTCTTTAATAAACGCAATCCACATCATTCTTGTAAAGTCATCAACAAGAATCATAAAATACCTTTCTCCATAGAATCCTCTAGTCCTTGTAGGACTGCTCAAGTCTGTATGAACAATCTCCAACTTCTCTACTGTTGTAAACTTCTTGCTGGGAAATGAGCTTCTCTTTTGTTTAGCCATCACACATTCCTTGCAAATCATGTTAGTAGGCTTCATAATTTTAGGAAAATCTCCTACTGCAAGTGCAATACTCACTTTCACAATGTTATCAAAGTTTATATGACAAAATATTATGTGCCATAACCAACTATCATCAATCTTAGTAATCAAACATGTCATCTCAGTAGGATTCAACTAAAATACATTACCTCTGGTTCTAGATCTAGTACCAATCAAATTTCCATATTTGTCTTTAATCACACAAGTTTTCTCAGTAAACCAAACTTGATATCCCTTATCAACTAATAGTCCAACACTCAAAATATTATGTTTCAAACCATCCACAAAGTAAACATCATCAGTATTAGTCTTTCCATCAAGAGTAATAGATCCTATACCTTTAATCAAACAAGGTGCATTGTTTCCAACTCTAACAACTCCTCCATCATAATTGTTAAAATTTATGAACTTTTTCATGTCTTCGGTCATATGATGTGAACAACCATTATCTATAATTCAATCAGCTTTCTTTTCTACTTGAGAAACTAAAGCATTTTCTTCATTAATTTTAGTTTAGGATTTTCTTCTTTAATTGCTACAAATCCTATATCATCATTATTCTCAGTATCACTTTCACTCAAAGATTTCTCCAAACTAGCTTCAAATTCTTCATCATTTGCATAGTAACATTCTTTAGATCTTCTAGGATTAAATTTCTTCCTATACTTCTTAACTCTCTTTGGACATTTAGATGCAAAATGACCATATTCTTGACAAGTCCAACATTTAAAAAAAAAATTACCGTCTGGTTCTCTCTTCACAAGAAAGGCAATACCTTCTTCAATCTTCCTATCTTCTTCATTTCTAGATCTGTTGCTGCTAGCATAGTCTCCACTCACACTAATGCTTCTTGACAAAGTAGGGCAAACACTAAGAGCACTAAATGTTGTCTCCATTCTAGGTTGGTCTCCTGATAACCTCAAGTTCATTTTTGCTACTTCCAATCTTTCAAGAAAAGTCTCTCTTGTAAATTTTGTAGTACAAGGTATGACTTGTTCAATCATCTATGTTGTCTACTTAAATGTAGGAGTCAATGTCCTCAAAATTTTCCATGTCACTTCATTCTCTATCTTTGTTCCACCACAAGATTTTATACCTGCAACAATCTCTAACATTCTACTATTATAGCTTCTAACGGATTCATCTTCCATCATTCTTATATTGTCAAATGCACATATCCAATTATGTAATCTAATTTTCTTTGCATGTTCATCACCTTCAAAAGTAGATTGTAAAGCTAACCAAATTTCATGAGATGTTTTCAAATATTTTACCTGACTGTACTCATTCTCGGGAAGTGCTGACAAAAGTGCTTCTTTGGCAAGTATGTTACACATGAATAGATCTCTTTCCTCATTAGTACATGTTTCAATGTTATCCTCATCAATGATAGTCTTCTCATTCTTTATAATCAACCAATAACCTAGTCCTAAACACAGTAGATGTGTCTTCATCTTTTCTTTCCAACTGTCAAAATTTACTCCATCAAACTTAGGGCTTTCTTTCCTGAAATTCACCATGGATCTCCTTAATCTTTTAAAATTTTCCTTCAAGGACCTACCACTCTGATACCACATAATTACATTTGTGATCAAATTCTAATAGCCATTTGTTGGATTTGCAACGCCCATTTGTCGATATTTTGACATATGTGTCTGTCGTCATTTTTGCATTGCAAATTATGATGGAAGAGGTCACCGTCAGTTTTCTGACACCACATTCCATTAGAAACTTACACATGAATACCAACTTTGTTATGACATTTCCTACGGTCCATCTATCATAAATTTGATAAGAAGACCTATCAGAAATATAGCATGGCTGTCACAATTACCAATCGAAAAGAATTACTTTCTGACATTATAACTGTTGGAATAGAGATAGATCAACAAAAAATGTCCCATAGATAAACCCTTCAGTGCTATAGCATTAATATCACTAATTTATATCAAAAACTACATATCTCCAACATTGGCACTGTCAGAAGAGTGACGGTGTGGCAGTATATTTCTTACAGGTAGGCCTATCAGAGATATAACATTCCTATTGTAGTAATTGTCGAAAAGGAACTGTTCTAACATTTGATCTGTCAGAGAGGTGATGGGTGGGTGGATTTTCTGATGGAAAATGTCATCAGTTGTATAGCACTACCATCAGAATAAACTCTAAATCATCAAAAAAGTGACAGATATGCACTTTAAAAATAAGAAAGCTCAAGAGACCATCATAGATTGTCTCTTTCTTCAGTTTATATTATTGATAGAATGTTTTACCTTTCATTAGCTCATCAAATCCAGGGATTTGAAATAATTTAATAGAATATTTTCATGACAACGTATATTATTTAAATTGACATTGCACGAATTTATCTACTTCGTGCACATGTAGACTATGAGGATAGCTATAAAGAAGCATCTCCTCCAATGGCCTACATTACTCAAGCCATGGGAGGGGATGCTTCTTTATGGCCATCCTCATAGTATACAAGTGTGTGAAGTATATAAATTCATTCAGTGTCAAACTTAAATAATGTACGTTATACATGAAAATATTCTATTAAATTCTTTCAAATCCCTGAATTTGATGAGCTAATGAAAGGTAAAACATTTTTTCAATGATATAGACCGATGAAAGAGACCAAGTATGATGGTCTCTTGAGCTATGTTATCTTTAGTCCTAGCTACTGGGTAAGGCCTGGAAGAATTATACTTGTCGATTGTCGAGAATAATCACCGCCTTGTATTTATGTACACTGCATAGTATCCAATATAATTTATCCCAGTCTCACAAAAACATTTTACACTTGTGTAGCTCATCAATACTGGAGGCCTAAAGTAATTTGATATGATCACTAGCACATTTTGTGCATGGATGAGAAACAGTATCCAAAGTTTCTAGATAACAATTTTTGAGAAGAGGAATGAGTGGAGGCCCAAGAAGGGATAATTGTGAAGGTTTTATAGACGTAGGTTACTGAATCATCATCTCTACACTGGTACTCAATCTGGTCTCCACTCCATATATGTCTTCTCAGAATCTAGAAACTCTCCATCATTTATTCCCATCATTTTTTCAGCATCTTTATGGACTGAGATCTTCAATTATTGAGCTTCTCTTTGTTTCGAGAATAGTTTAACATTCTCTACTTAACAGGGCCAACCACTTGAAGGTGGAAGCTCATCTGGCCCCTCCTAGGAGCCTCTTATGACCCTTTACAAAATTTTAAGACCTCTAAGATGTATTATTAGGGATCGTAAAGGTTCATTAGGGGTCCTAGGACACAACAGTTGAGAAACATAAATGTAGGCATCATGGTCACAAGTTTTTGTAGACACAACATAATTGAGTGGTATTCCCAGATGATGCAAAGCAATGGTTTCTTTGCATCATCTGGGAATACCACTCAATTATGTTGTGTCTCCAAAAACTTGTGACCATGATGCCTACATTTATGTTTCTCAACTGTTGTGATATCTACATCGCAGTCTGTAGTTGTTGTAGAAGTAGAGCCTATATTCCACAATAGAAAGGAAGACATCTTTTTAGCCTAGGTCTGGATCCTACCCCAATTGTCAATGGATCTAGGGCTAGGCTAGAAAGATGTCTTCCCATTCTATCTGCAACATTGTGTCCATCCATGATCTTAGGAATATCATTGTCTTCCCACTCTTCATTTGCCAAAATATACTGCTTCTTCAAGCTTGCAGAGTAATCTTATTAATAAAAGAACTCTTGCCAACATTAGGGTACCCACAAATCAAAATATTTGATGTTATTGGTGCTTGTGCTCAAGGATATCAATTCACTATTTTGAAAGGGCCAAATCATTTTTATTTCAATTGTAGAGAAAAGGAGTGGGAGAAAATGAGTGGGTGAAAGCTGATCGAGCACGAGAGAAGTCATTTCATTTTATTTGATCATGAATGCTCTTTGAAATGACCAATCATGTTTTCTATTTGATTCTTTTTGGTATTTCTTTTTCCCATATTCAGTAGATAAAAATCATGGTGGTAGCCACTTGGCCATCTTTTTGATGTTCCAGTTATTTTACAAAGATACAGGTATGTGGATTTATCATTCAGTTGCTTGCAGTTATTGGTCAAATGCAAATATTTTGTCAAGTTGAAAGGGAAAGATATCAATTTGGTGTTTTTGATTTATGTTAAAAGTTGATTTAGTAAAATCCTCAAAAAACACACTACATGTTCTAAAATGTAAAGAAGTTGAATGTTAAATGTAAGATATATATCTCATCCATAGTAATCAAAAGAAAAGACATGAAACTTATAAGGAGATTTACCAATCCAAAAATATAATCGAATAGGAAACGTGATTGGTACCTTATGAATTGGTTTTTGAGGTGCACAATCTTCATCAATCTCCTCAGAAGAAGACCCCTTCTCATGAAAAATGAATTTAACACAAAAAAATAAATCTACAAAACTGAATCAATGACATGTTTAGAACAAAGAAATAGAATGATAATAATATGCTAAAAATTCTATTATGTTTAATACATGCAAAAGGACCAGTCCCAAAAATTCTTAAACATACTTTATCTGATATGATAATAACATGCTAATTAAACTGATAAAGGTGTTATCTGCATTTAATTTGCCAATTACTAATTACACAAAAAAAAAATTTACAAAACTGAACCAATGGCATGTTCTTCATGTGGTACAAGGAAGATTTGGCTATGAAAAAAAAGTGAAATGACCTCATCATTTTTATTTCAATTAGATAGAGGAGCAAAAGCTGAGCGTGAGAGAAGGTATGTGATTTATTCATCTTTCGAACATCTGGCATCATATTCGGCCGCAAATTTCAAATGCATTGCATTTTATTTGATCATGAATGCTCTCTGAAATGACTGCATTCTACTGGTGTCGTGCCCTAGCCCATGCTTTATCTCCATTATTTGATGTTATTGGTGCTTGTGCTCAAGGATATCGATTCACTATTTTCAAATGTTTGGATCATTTTGGTCATGACTGTTCCTCTAGTACACAGTCAGGAAATGTAACTGTCTAATGATTATATGTAATGTTGAATGGATTAAATGCTTTATTCTTGGTAGAAGTGAATGGAAGGAATAGTGTTGGTGTTAGGTTTCATTTATTATTGAATTCAATGGTTTCCAAGATGTGTTGAGGAGTTTTATCCTTGTTTAATGTTAACTGTTCCTGCACAATCCACTCATACAATAGTGAAATGCTATGTGATTGACAATTTCATACAACTGGTCCTTTGGTGTGTATTAAATACAATCCAGGTATTTATTCAATGCTTTGGAGACTACTTGTTTGACTGTCCATGCATTATTAGTGACTGAGATTCATTAAAGGATACAAAACCCTTCATTTTGGGGTTATTGTGTGTGGATTCAAATGTAGGTTTGATTTGGTTAATGTTTAGAAGAGATCAATAAAGTATTTAAAGACAATCTTACATGTTTGGAGAGGTTTGAGAGGCACTTATCAAGACTGTACCCTCACAAACAACAGCATAGACTATTTTTACTAAGTTTCATTTCTCTATTTTGAGGTTTCCTTTCTTTGCCCCAGGGGTACAGTCAGAGGGTTCATTAACAAAATGATCCTTCGAATGGTTACTATGAATATGAATGATTTGATATAGTATATTTCTCATTTTACTTGAAGTTTGGAATAGCTTGTGCAAGGGTGAAAGTAGTTTTGATCATTTTGGTCGTGACTATTCCTCTACACAATCAGGAAATGTAACTGTCTAATGATTATATTTAAGGTTGAATGGATTAAATGCTTTATCTTGGTAGAAGTGGATGGAAGGAATACTGTTGGTGTTAGGTTTCATTTATTATTGAATTCAATGGTTTCCAAGATGTGTTGAGGATTTTCTCCTTGTTTAATGTTAACTGTTCCTGCACAATCCACTCATACAATAGTGAAGTTACAAAATTGAACCGATGGCATGTTTACAACAAAGAAATAGAATGATAATAATATGTTGAAAATTCTATTCTATTTAATACACACCAAAGGACCAGTCCCAACAATTCTTAAACATACTAGTTATCTGATATGATCAATTGTTAATAAAGGTCTAATTTTGTAGACTACTAGCATGAAGGAAGACTTGACCTAGCCAAATCTTCCTTGTACCACACAAAACAATGTGTGATAAATCTCTACTCCAACCTTAATTGTTTAATAATTCATCATATCATATAAATTATATTTAAGAATTGTTGGAAGTTCTATTAGACCTTTGTTGTAAACATTCCATTGGTTTTCAAATGTTTGGATATCCATTTTTTTGAAATGTTGACTATAGTTATCAAATGGATAGTCCATGAGCTTCTAGCTAGGCATCATTTCTATTGATAGCTTAGGGCATCAAATGTATTATATCATTGATAGTTGAGACTTTGTTAAAAGGAAATAGGATAAAGAATGATTTTGATTTAGTTTCTCTATTTTGATTGCTAAGTGGCGTACAACCCTAGAGAAGTCTATGCAGATTTACGGATGCAGTTGCAAGATACATAGCAGCCGATAATTCAAAAGAAATCTATGCATCCAATTTGAATAGAAATTAATACAAAGAAATAGGGTCCTCCAATGGCCCAATCATCCGAACGTTGATTATCCCCTCAACTAGTGACCCTTCAAAACTGGGTTAGCATGCAATCAGTGAGTGATCCTTCAATCTCCTAGTCTGCCCTACAACCAAACATATTGTAAATACACAATACAATGATAACAAGTCTTTCACAATCCCCCTTCCCTCAAGGAACACTATCAGTTTAGCATGTTATTATAAGATACTAAAGAAGACCTACTATTTGTCAGATAAATCTTCACTATCCCCCACAATGAAGACAATGAAGATTGACCTCCTACCCCACAACAAAGAACATTGTAATAAAAATAAGATATAATATAGTGTTAGAATAAAATTTGAACAAAGACATGTAATGCTTAAGTTAATGATCTAAAAAGCTGCAAATATAGGAATTGAAAAAGAAGATAGTGCCAAGAAACATTTTCCCAAATATGAAATGTGAGGAAAATTAATAACATTAACAATGCCAAGATTCACAACATTAAATTTCACCTGTGGATGAGTTTCTATAGTGGTTTACCCAACATCAAAAATATGCTGAGTTGCATTTGAGCTGTAACTAAGAGTATCATGTAGAATAGACCCTAAACTTTCAAAGCGTTCTCCAGCATGGCAATTCAAAATTCAATCTAGGCAAGCATCAGTAAGTGAAATAAATTATAGACATCAACATCAACATCATCATAATCATTAGACATAAATTATAGACATCAACATCAACATAATCATAATCATTTGGAGGGTATTCATTTTGGATAGTACTATGTTTCTTGAAAGTTTTTGTGATGCTTCTAAACTTTAAAGACATATTTTATGGCTTAATGATAATATAGATTAGTGATTTGTTTTCTGATGGAATATTTTTCATCATTCATGGTCTTGAAGAAATTTTTGATTGTTTTGATTCTTGAGTCCTGACATTGTTTCTCAATGTGATATAGACTGACCACAAGATGGTTCAGTTGGTCCTCTCTTTCTATTTAATCATTTTTCTTCTTCATGGTGTAAGTGTCAATATGTTATAATCCAACTAGCATGTCATACCCCCACTTCTGACAAACCTCATAGCATGAAAATCATAGCCAAAGACCTAGGTGATCAGCATACACAAACAATGATTACCCTTAGGAAACAATGATCATTAATATTCATTAATGGCAGGTGGTGATTCCTTGGTAAAAAGGCATTGACAACATTCATCATCTTAACCAAGTCATGGGTGGTGATCCTTGAAATAGCACAATTAATAAAAGGAAATAACAACATAACATAATTTGGAGTGAGGAAGGAGGAAAATTGGAAAACAAAATATGGAATAATTAGGTTGGAATTGGAGAAGAATTCAGAAATAAACTTGAATTAGAAAAAAGCCAAGTTATCTGGTTCTTTGTTTGAGGCTGGGTTACAGTTCTACTTTTTTTCTCCTTTGGGTTTGACTTGGGTTCCTTTGGTAGGAACTTGGGTGCCTAGGCCAATCCCAGGTGCACCTGTAGTATTATAAATATGATACATGAGGTATTTTATTCATAATTTTATAAGCTAACTCATTATTAACATGGGTATGACCACACTCCATGCCTTATAATGGTACCCGACATGGAGTGTGGTTCAAATGAAGTTGAACCAAATGCTGACCATGATGGCTATGATCATGATGAAGATGAATATGAATATTAAATCTAAAATATGGCTTGTAATTTCAATTTTCTTCGTGAATGAAAAAACTATAGATTCAAGTTGACTCATTCTATGTTGTATATTTGTTCCCTAGATCTACCATATTATATATGTGTAGCCTGTAAGGGACATCTTCTACTCATCCATGTATCAGAGCTCGGTGAGCGTTCTTAGGAGAAAGACAAGATTTCAGTGGGAGATAGAGAAACCAATCTCAAAACACCACTTGAAGCCTTGCAATGTTGAGAGTGGGATAAAGGCTACACTTGAGACCCTATATAAGGAACAAACTTATTGAGCTTCACTTTGTTTCAAGAATAGTTTTATATTTTATACTAAATAGGGCCAACCATGTGAAGGTGGAAGCTCATTTGGCCCCACCCCCCCCCCTAACATCACTCTAAATTCTCCGTTTACATCTAACATTCATTCATTATTTCATCCATTAATAAAATGTAACATTCATTAATTATCATGATAAAATTCATTAACATTCATTCACACATAAATTAAATGTGACATTCATTAATTATCACATGATAACATTCATTAACACATTCTAAAATTTATGAACATTCAATACCACATAATTAAATTCATTGGTATATAAAAATCATTCATTATTAATTAAGGTGCATAGATGACAATCATTTCTTTTTTTTCATTTGATTTCTAGTTTTGAAGAAGTAATCATTAAGAGGAGTATCAATATCATCATCATGATCATCTACCCTCTCATTAGATCTCAACGCACACCTAGTTCTCTATTGATGCAAAGGGGGGTCATCTGCAATAACATATAAAAGGGTTAAATTTTTTTAAAAATTATTATAATTAAAAACATTAAAAATATTTTAAAGTATTTCAGTACTTTACAAGCCATAATCATATAGCTCTTTACCTGATCTAGTCACATCATCAACATCGAGGTCAGTTTGTCTAGCCTCGGCCTCAACCTAAACCTGCACATTAACAACGACCTCTACACTCTCTACAGCTGCAATACAAATTATTACATTAATCCAAACATCAATTGCAATTAAATTTGTATTACTACGCCAATCAATTTAAGATGTTTACTTGTATTGCTGTGATGCACATCCTCATTGTCATCGACATGCACAGGTTGTGTACGTCAAGAATCGGCAGGCTGCATTTCAATTTCATATGCATTCATGTTATCATTTTTTTCTTACTTAAAACAAATTTACTCACTTTATGTTGGAACTTAACATCAAATAAACTAATTGGTATATAATTAAATTTGAAATATCATCTATTTAGCTTACTTACTGTGACGGATCCATCAGTAGAACCTTGTGCACTTCTTATTCTTTCTGCCATGGCTTTATAGCCTTGTTGGAAGCCAATTCTCTTGTCCTCTTTTGTGAGACATACATTGAATTACGTGCCCAAAATTTTTGCTTGGTATCATCAAATTTTATTTTATTCTTTCATCAAAACAAAAAAAGATTTCAAATTATAAATAAATATTATAAAGATCAAAGAATTATTTTCAATGTTAAAAGCCATCTACAGATTGTATTTTTCCTCATTCAATTTTGACAATATTAACACTTACAACTCATGCAGCAAGTTTCGAATAACTGCCAGAGCCTAGCTTGTGTTTCTCATGCTTTAGTAGTCTTGCCTTTGTTGCCTTTGATGTGTCAAGCAATTTATGAAGAGATTGAAATATGTTAGTTCATATAAATATGAAGAGTATTTAGTACACAATTACATTCTTAACAGTATCACATACCTTCTTTTGTTCTCTGGTGGTGTATTTCCTTTTTTAATTTCAATTTTCTCATTCGCATCCAGAATAAGAGATTTCCACTCTTTATCAGGATTGCAAGGGGGTGCTAGTAATTCAGGTTTTTGGTTAATGTACACCTATACTAGTCCCTAATATACCTCAAACATAACCCAACTCTTTGAAGGAGCTTACCCTTCTTAAATGCATGAGCTCCAAAAAAGTTTGTCATACTCTCTATGAGATCATCTTTTAACTTTTGATTTTGGGTTTTCCACCTTTTAAGAAAGAAAACATTGTTAGATTCAAAAATGGATGTAATGATAACTATCCTAGCAATGATATGAAATCAAAATAGTGGATTGGGGTTTTAGTTCGGATATGATGTTCCACCCTATACAAATGGTGGGCCCGAATATCCACAAACACTCGTCATTAAGTTTACTATAAAAAACATCATTCCCTATAAAATAATAGTATAAAATAAGATATAATAGTATTATATCATTAGTTGAAGGATATAATAGTATAAAATAAGAATACAATAGATGTAAGCTTCTCATATTGAATGCAAGGTGTGATTAACATACGATTGTATAGTGAAAAGTCCAATCTTTAAAGTACTTGGAAGTTTTTCTATTTTCAAGGGAACTCCTTCTTTGCTCACAAGCAATATGAAATCCTTCACCGTTCTCATACTAGGAATACTAGTACATCCAAGAAAATCACCATCAAGTGTTGCATCCTCTATTGCATAAATTGAATCCATTATGAAATGGCCCTAAGAAAGAAAACTTCAAGGGAAATAAACATATATATAATGATAGAGAAAATAAAATCTGTGTATGAGTAGGTGGTGCCATGGCATCTATGGCCATGCTATGTGTTGCCGACATTGCAAGACATAGTACATTTGAGCATGCCATCGTATGAGGTAGTGATAGTAAATGATCATTGACACATGCTAAAGAATAAGATTGTTAGAGCATAATAAAACCATTGATTAGCATGGACAATATTGTTAGAGAGTAAAAAAAAAATATAGTCCAACATGTGATCTACCTGAACTAGCTACAGTACCCTCATCATGGCCGTGAGGATCAAAATTATGCAAAAAAAGTTATAAAAGGAACACATCCACTTATTTTTTAATGACATAAAAGACTACTATAACATAAAAAGTATTATTGAACTTTTGTTATAATTAAAAATTACATTAATACTTACTCGGTAATTTTGAGATAGATGCATCAGTTTAGTTGCCCTCTTTTGTGACTCAAGAGTGGGAGGGAATATAGATGCCAATTCAGCCAATCTTTTTCCAATTTTGTGGGGGCGTATTTTAAATGCAAAGGCCGGCTCATCACAAGTAGCCAAATAAACAACTAGGTCCTCGTCAAAGGACTCCTCTTTAGGGACTGCGGGTTCCTTTCCCTTTCTCTGCTAACCACCTGTCTATGACAACAATATTACTAACCCTATTAGAATTAATCTGAAATAGTGATGAAAAGAATATAATAAAAAACTTTATTTAACATTTTGCTTCTATCTAATTTGTAGTACAACAACAAAGAGGTTTACTTGCTGGGAAGAAGTGCATGCATGATCATCATTGTCCCCTCTACGTGGTTGCTCCATATTGTGGTCCTATGTTATTATTTAAAGTTAACCAATAACTAGAAGGGACTACATTAATAAATTTCATTAGAAGATGATGATGGAGATGAGGTGGATGGTGAGGAGACTCTCTAAATGAAATTGGCCAAAAAAACTCAATTATTTAATGGTACATAGTATGTACCTACACCCTAATGATAGTGACATTGTTTGTATCTATGCGATTCAAATTGTAATCAATAAGCAGCTCTTCCCCTGCACTTATTAATTTTATCGCACATACAAATACATGATTTCCCTCGCGCACCTCAAATTTGCAATTGGGTTGCTTAATAATTGACAGAGGTCACGTTCTATTTATAAAATCTACAATATTCCCTAATGCTTTTGGCCTTCCATCAATGTATATAGCCACTCTTTTACTTTTCTCATTGTCTTTTTGTTGAATATAATTTGTTGAGAGTGCATACCTACGAATACTTTTTTTATATTGAACAATTTGCATCCAACTTTTGTAATTGTAACAAGGTCCAACATACTCCATCAATTCAACAACTTTTTTGTAAGAGACCTTTATGCCATCCATGGAAAATAGGCCCAAACCATGTATTGGCGATGGTGTAATACGATATATCTTGCCTTTAACACTAAAATCAGTGTTTATTGGAGAAAGTTCATTGGGGACCCATGGTTTCTGTAGATTTTGGTACCTAGAGGGCACCTCGATGTTGCCTTTTCTCTCAGCATCATAAGAACATGATCCCCCTTGAGAAAGGAAAAATTTCAAACATTTATTAAATTTCATTCTAGTCTTTTGACCTCTAGTTGATCTTCCTAATTCAGACATACTAAATGACTCACTTTCTTCACTTGAGGAAGACACATCTGACAAATACCTATTTGTTTCTACCTGTACTCCATCAAATGAGAGAGATAGCAAGTAATGTGATATATTTTTCAAATTGTGAAATACGTTAATCTCTATACGATGTATTGACTTATACTTGTCGATCCATGAGACTGTGTGGGATGCTCATGAAGGAGTCTAGGTACCTACATATGTAATTCAATTATCTAATGTTAGCTAAAAAATTCATGATACATATACTCAAAACCACATAGTAAGTACATTAAAAACCATAAGCATCCCATAGTAAGTACATCACAAATTCATTACATTAAGCATTGATTGCATAATTGCACATTTCTTTCAAGAAATCAATATTATATAGATTAAGCAGTGATCACATAATTGTACATTTCATTCATGTTCTTAGTAAATAGATTTATCTTCGCTAAAATGCCTTCACAAATGACTCTTAAATGCCCAGATTTAGAAGACAAACTAAACTAACAAATGGAAAGGCTATCATGAGATTGATAGCTTTCCTCTAAATTGTTTGGTACGGGTCCCTCTTCAATGATATTCAATAAATTAAATAACTGGTTATGTCTTTTACCAAAAGAAAAAAAGGCTTTCTAACATTCACCCATCACTATGAGATGAATGCGATTATAAGATTTACAAGTTGGTGATGAGAGAAAAACCAGCAAACAGCCACATGACTATCTACCAAGTCTTTCACATTACACAGAAAATTGAGAGAATAACATGACTTGTTCTGCAAATTACAAATCTGTTAACCAACTGATTTACAAACATGCACATTCTTGACATAATACTACAAGACTGTATCCCAGAATCAGAAAGAAACAACTATAGAATTGATTTCAATCAGAAAACTAAATATTCAAACCTCAAGATCTGACATACAAATATTTCTCTTTATTTCCAGAAAACATAACAAAATAACTACAGAATTATTTTGTCCCTGCTAGTACAATCAAGTTGCAAAAAAATAAACTAATTCCCCCACTCTCTCTATTACAATCAGTCCATAAAAATGTATTATCCTTCCTCCCTTGCAGCCACAGGACTCACAGAAAAGAAGAAAAGAGAACCCTCTTCTTATATTTCCCTATTACAATAATGTTTCTACCCATCCACCTACAGCTACAGAACTCTAGATAGAAAAGCAAGAACCCTTATTCTAGCACTATTTCCCCCATTTAAAGAACAATCTAGAGAAACCTTTCTTTTCCCATAACTTTCAGTTTTAAATAACTGATTTTTGATAACTGAATACTTTCTAAAGTTTTAATAAAACTATAATAAATCCTCTTATAATATTCAGTTATGAAAACCAAACATTAATTTGATATCTCCAGCATTATTAAAAGATATTTAATTAAACATCTGGTCTGGCATTCATATGTTTTTGACATGTGGCATGGCCTCAAGAAACTCTTCTGCAAATTTGATACTTGCTGGATTTCCATACAGACTCGTATACTAACCTTAATAACTTTTGGACAAGGCATTATTTAATCAATCGCTCTGGTGAGGATTTAGAGAAATTTATTTTTCAAAACATATCCAAAATGTAGGAAAATCCAACAGTTGATTTTAGAGTTATGGGCCCCGCACTAAGACTATTTTTCTATCATCAGAAAAATTTGGAAACATGTCTGTTTATAGACTAGTATTTTGTTATTCATATCTTTTGAGATAGATCAAATTATGAAAATCCATCTAGTGAAGATTTAGTAGACTTGATTAGAAACAACATATCCAAAGATGAGAGAAATCCAACAATGGAGTCAAAACTTATGGCCCCCGCACTGAGACCCATTCTTCTATCAGGAAATTCATGATTTCGGACTGTTGAATTGTAAAATATTTCACACCAGGCCTCCAACTTGAACTTGAACTTAGGAAGGTTCAAGGTTCAAGTTCAAATTTCACATATTACCAACTAAAAGATAGACAACATAAATATTGCGACCTTGCGACATCTAACAGAACTTAAACTTGAACTTGAACTTGAGGAGGTTCAACTTCAACTTCAACTTTCATATTTGACTAACTAAAAGACCGATGACTTTAAGGACTACATTCTTCTTGCAACCTCCGATAGAAGTTGAACTTGAACTTGAACTTGAGAAGGTTCAAGTTCAAGTTCAACTAAGACTTTTACCTGGACAAAATAATTGTCTGAGAGCAAAGAATAATACAAGTCTAACAACTGGCTCTGACTGGGGATGTGGACTGTGAAGGACACAAAGAATCTAGAAATCTTTGGTATGAGGCCAGTGCCTTATCCATTGGGCCATAGAGTCATTATATCATAGAGGATAGGGAACTTCTTCTAGAGAGGACAACACAACAAAACACCAAAACCACCAGCAAGCTAAAACTAAAAAGCAGCAAAGAACTAACCAAAGCAGACCAATAACTAAAGCTAAAACCAAGGCCAACTAAACTACGCAAAAAAAACTCTCAGAACAATGAGTTATTTACAAATATATACAGGTGAGAAGACCTCACCATAGAAACCAAAGCCAAGAAAGACTTACACAAAACCATTCACCAGCTACGAGAAGAATGAGCCTTTCTGGAACAAAGGGTTGTATCCAAATGAGTTAGCCTGGTACAACCTCCACATAGCACACTTTTTATCACTGTAAATCCAATTGATTATGTACAACAACTTAATGAGCTTATATCCAGATCCAAACAACCATAGCTCACCATAGATCACTGCTTTGACCTGAATTTCCAACAAGGAATTTTCAAGACCCTCTCCCATTGGTGGCTGAAAACAATTAGGCTCAAACTTTCTTAAGAGGCTCATGCCTTTATCATGATCAGCATTCATAGGATCCCAATCTTTGAAAGAATTTTAGCAATTAAAATACTTTCCAAATAAGAATGGACTTCCTCCAGCATAGGGTCAACATGTACTAGAATAACTTCATCATGCCTTGCTACTACTAAATCTGAAAATGCTCTATCCAAGATAAATATATTAGACAAATTAATACTGAATCTTCATCTTTGGGATCTTCTTGCTTGATTTTTCATAGGAACCTTTCAATAATGTCTGCCTCATTTAAAGAATCACCACCCGAGAAAACTAATGATCATTGAGGTTGTAGCCTTTCAACATCCTCATCAAAAGCTTTATTAGAAAAGAATGAAAGAGATTCATCTTGAAAAGTGGAAAATTCTATAATAGGATCATCATCTTCTTTCAGAAAACAAGGACCATCAACTTCAAACATGAAATTAAAATTTTTGTTTTCAGGTTGCATATGAATCTAAAAATTTTCATCTTCCATATTTGTTGTTGCGGGATGGTCTCCTAAGCTTTTAAAACTAAAACTCTTAAAGTCTGAAAGGGAGGTAAAGTCAGCCATATTATTTTCTTTAGGAATTACCATACTTCTTATGCCTTGTTTATTCTAGCTTACGCATTCTTCCTCTTCATGAGGCTGAGAGGCTTCTTGCTGAATTTCTTTCTCACCCATAACAAGGTAATTGTATGAGAGGGATGAAAATAGAATAATTGGAACTTCAACATCATCCACCTTTAGTTCCTTCTCAAGTTGTTGTACCTTTCCTTTGTGAATTTCTAGGTCTTTTAGCTTGTGAAATTTGTGACACAAACTCCTCCACAATAGAGTAGAATCATGGTCATCTTCAATGCTGAGGTTTGTTTTCATGGCATGCGAAATGCTTTCTTTGTAGTGCTCAAAGAAATCTTGCAGCACTTTGTCTTTCATCTGGATGATGTCCAAGATGATAGGGTTAGGTCTCATCTTCTTTGTGACCTTTCTATTGGGAATGGTCATTGCACAAAGTCACCAGTCTCTTGCCCATAGAGAAAAAATAAAAGACTAAGGAACCAAATGTTAGGCACTGATCTTTTCTTCTGAGTCCCCAGCAGAGTCGCCAAAAATTATTAGTAAATAGATTTATCTTCGCTAAAATGCCTTCACAAATGACTCTTAGATGCCCAGATTTAGAAGACAAACTGAACTAACAGATGGAAAGGCTATCATGAGATTGATAGCTTTCCTCTAAATTGTGAGGTACAACTCCCTCTTCAATGATATTCAATAAATTAAATAACTGGTTATGTCTTTTACCAGAAGATACAAAGGCTTTCTAACATTCACCCATCACTATGAGATGAATGTGATTATAAGATTTACAAGTTGGTGATGAGAGAAAAACCAGCAAACAGCCACATTACTATCTACCAAGTCTTTCACATTACATAGAAAATTGAGAGAATAACATGACTTATTCTACAAATTACAAATCTGTTAACCAACTGGTTTACAAACATGCACATTCTTGACATAATACTACAAGACTGTATCCCAGAATCAGAAAGAAACAACTATAGAATTGATTTCAATCAGAAAAATAAATATTCAAACCTCAAGATCTAACATAGAAATATTTCTCTTTATTTCCAAAAAACAAAACAAAATAACTATAGAATTATTTTGTCCCTGCCAGTACAATCAAGTTATAGAAAAATAAACTAATTCCCCCACTCTCTCTATTACAATCAGTCCATAAAAATGTATTATCCTTCCTCCCTTGCAGCCATAGGACTCACAGAAAAGAAGAAAAGAGAACCCTCTTCCTATATTTCCCTGTTACAATAATGTTTCTGCCCCTCCACCTGCAGCTACAGAACTCCAAATAGAAAAAGGAGAACCCTTATTCCAGCTCTGTTTCCCCCATTTAAAGAACAATATGGAGAAACCTTTCTTTTCCCGTAACTTTCAATTTTAAATAACTAATTCTTGATAACTGAGTACTTTCTAAAGTTTTAATAAAACTTTAATAAATCCCCTTATAATATTCGGTTATGAAAACCAAACATTATTTTGATATCTCCAGCATTGTTAAAAGATATTTAATTAAACATCTGGGCTGGCATTCATATGTTTTTGACATGTGGCATGGCCTCAAGAAACTCTTCTACAAATTTGATACTTGCTAGATTTCCATACAGACCCGTACACTAACCTTAATAAATTTTGGACAAGGCATTATTTAATCGATCACTCTAGTGAGGATTTAGAGAACTTGATTTTTCAAAATATATCCAAAACGTAGGAAAATCCAATAGTTGATTTTAGAGTTATGGGCCCTGCACCAAGACTATTTTTTTGTCATCAAAAAAATTTAGAAACATGTATGTTTATAGACAAGTATTTTGTTGTTCATATCTTTTGAGATAGATCAAATTATGAAAATCCATCCAATGAAGATTTAGCAGACTTGATTAGAAACAACATATCCAAAGATGAGAGAAATCCAATAGTGTAGTCAAAACTTATGGCCCCACACTAAGACCCATTTTTCTATCAGGAAATTCATGATTTTGGACTGCTGAATTGTAAAATATTTCACACCAGGCCTCCAACTTGAACTTGAACTTGAACTTAGGAAGGTTCAAGGTTCAAGTTCAAATTTCACATATTACTGACCAAAAGACAGACAACATAATTACTATGACCTTCTTGCGACATCCGACAGAACTTGAACTTGAACTTGAACTTGAACTTGAGGAGGTTCAAGTTCAAGTTTGACTTTCATATCTGACTGACTAAAAGATTGATGACTTTAATGACTACATTTTTCTTGCGACCTTCAACGAAAGTTGAACTTGAACTTGAACTTTAGAATGTTCAAGTTCAACTTCAACTAAGACTTTTACTTGGACAAAATAATTGGCCAAGAGAAAAGAATAATACAAGTGTAAGACATGTCATTCATCTTCTTCTTCATCCAACTAATCACCATGATCATCGTTGACATTGACATCATCACCACCACTGTCATTATCATCATCTTCATCATTGTCATCATCGGCATCAGCATCAGCATCATCATCATCATCAGCAACAACATCATCATCATCATCATCATCATCATCATCATCAGTAGAATCATCAGTAGAATCATCAGTAGCATCATCATCATCATCATCTTCTTCTTCTCCAAGAAAAGTTGCGTCAAGAACATCATTGACTAACTGTTGTTTGTGATCATCATCTACATCATCTTGTATTTGTTCACAATCTTCTTCTTCCATCACATTATACCTCATCGACTTTCCTCTTGGATCATGTCTAACAAAAAATGACCAACCCAATTTATGTGGAGCCTCTAAGTGAAATAGCTACTCACATTGGCTTGGAAGAACATAGGGTTCATCCCCAACTGGCTCAAACCACCCTGTATTAATCATTGGAAATCTATTATCATGTTCAATAACAATTCTATCATGATCATTTTGATTAATTCGTAGCCTATACCATCTGAAAACAAAGAGAACTAATCTGAAAGAATTAAAGTCACACTCAAGTATATCATCCAAAATGTCATAGTATCAATTTTCAGACTCTCAAGGATGTAAGTCATTTCTAGATGAAATATTAGTCACCTGAAAGACTGCACTTATCCTAGAATCACAAGTTTTCTTTGTGTCATCCAACTTTTTGATGCGAAATTTATGATCATTGCAAAACATAGTTGTGTGGTGTTTGACCTGCAAAAATATGTAAAACATATATAAATTAATGCATCAAGAGTTCATAAATGTAAGAGTGATTAAAAAATTTATACATACCTAGAAATCTCTTAAACCATGTGCTAAATCTATTTCCCTGTGTAACATTTGGATCTCTGTTACGGTGAGCTTCACTAACCAATAAAGACATAGCTTCCCATGTTAATGTGTGACCTAAATGATGACATTGTTCCATCCATTTCATCATCCAATCTTGATTGTTTGCAATATACAAATGTATTGCATCCCACTCTCGAGCAGTTGTACAAAAAATAAATAGATGACTTAGGACTAATTAATTTTGAAGATTAAGAATTAATTAATAGCTACAATAACATCTTATAATTTATTACCTCTCACTTTCCTCATTCTACCTTTCCCCACTAAGTACTTCCCTTCAAATTTTCTAATGGTGTCAAGATCCCAAATGCGATCGTTATGCATCTTTTCTGCAAGCTTAGGAAGATATTCAGTAACATACACTATAGTCTGGTATACCATATATCCGTCCATCATAGAACCCTCGGGACGTGCTCTTTGTTGAACCAAAGCCTTCAAAAATTTTAGATGCCTCTCAACCATCCACATTGACCGAGTGTGTATGGGTCCACACATTTCAATCTCCTCAACTTGGTGTATGAGGTAGTGTTCTTGTGCATTGAAAAAGGTTGAAGGTATTTTTATTTCACACATTAGATGAGGAATTCTTCTCTTCTATTATTTTATATCTGCTCTATGGATTTCTTTAGATGACAACCACCTACAATACATTCAAGACACAAAAATATATAAACATGAGACTTTACAATATACACAACAAATTGAATAGATATCATGGCTTACCTCATGTATTTTCCAAGATCATATATCACTTGTTTGATGTTATTGTTGAAGTTCTCTGGGAGAGATAGGGGTAGCGCGTACTGCAATAACTATTAAAATAGTCATGTCATTCTTTTTTCATATAATACAATGAGAAATACATGCAGTTTACAAATATATTGTAAATACAAAAGAACATGACTTACCTTGATGAAGGTATGCCAATCATGCATTTTCGACACTGACCCAAATTCACTTTTCTTTAATATGGTACTGCTTATGTTTGCAGCAAATCCTGTGGGAAATCAAATTTTTCATATGACTTCTTTTATGGCATCACTTTGTTGTTCTGTTAATAACCAAGGAAGGGCACTTGTATTAATCCATTCTCCATTTCTATTTGATTCAATGAAATTTTTCATTGCATGATTGGATTCATGAATTTCACTAAAAATTTTGACAATTTTTTCTTTTTCATGCCTTCCATCCAATATCTTCCACAATGTCTCCATTACATTCTTTCCAATATGCATAGTATCAAACAAATGCACAATTTGTAGCTATTTGTAGTAGGTAAACCTACTAAATTATCTGGGATAACTTTTTAGTCCCTATGGAAGGTGCTCAATAGTGTTGCCTTGATGACATTCATGATCATCAATCACATAATCAGCAAACAAAACATAATAAAAATATACAAATTTCAAACATAAATCGTTAGGTGGAATGGTAGTACCTTCACAATTAATTCTATTATATTCCAACTTCCATAGGCGAGGTGTCATTCTTCGTGGCTTAGATGTAGTCTCTTATTTCCCATTGAAAAGATGTTTTTTGGTAATTTGATAGTTATGATTTTTGTGGAGAAAGTGTCTATGCTCATCAAACACCTGCTTTCCTAAACTTTTTGAATCATGAGATTTCATCTTTGGACCACAAACTGGACATGCAAATTTTCCCTTTGTTTGAAGACCTACAAGATAATGATACAATTGGATTAAATATGTTAATTTTTATTTTTAGAATTATCATGTGCAACTTGAATTCACCATAACATACCAGAAAAATATGTTAGCCCTGGGGCATCATGTATTGTCCATACAAGCATTGCATGGAATTGAAATTGTCTATCTCTTATTGGTCTAGAGATGTCATACATAGTGACACCTTTCCATAACTCCACCAACTCATCGATAAGAGGCTCAATATATACATTCATATCTTTAACTTGGTATTTACCTATTTGAATGAACAACAAAATTACATAATTATTGTGACCATTTTACTGCAAGATTTATAATTACATGAAAATAAGGAGAAAAAGTTGGTGAGCGCTCTACAAGTGGGCACAATTTTCTGGTTGCTGCGTGTCCTGCCTATGAGCACTCCCTGTGCAAGTTGTCATGTCTTTTTGCATGTCTCCAGCTATTTCTTGCCCCTTTTATTGCATCTTTCTTTATTTTTGTTTTTTGTTTTCTTTTTGGTTTCTTTGTCTTTTGTTTGTTTGGGCTCCCATGTATGTTCTATGTTCTTAATTTTTTGCCACTTAGGGCTCAGCTGTTTGGCTCATGGGTGAGGTTCTTTCCATGGATGATGTCACTAGAAATCAAGGGAAGGATGATCCTAATACTTTCCAAGAAAAGCCAATTGAACCCTTGTTAGGAAATTATGGTGTTAATGATTTTCGTGGTTCGATCGGAGTTAAGCCTTCATTTAAAGAAGTGGTGGCTAAAGGAATTGCTACCAAATGCCCTATCACTACAGGTTTTGAATGCAATATAGGAGAGGAGAATGTCTCTTGAGGAAGCCACCCCAATGGAGATAGATGAGATGCCACTTCTGGTACAGTTAGTTCTAGTGATGCCATTGGAGGAGAAGGTAAGATCTCTAATCTTCTTGGTAATACTCTTTCCTTGACTCTGAATATTGATATGGTGAATTTTATTAAGGGTGAACAAACTAGAGTCAAGAGTATTGTAGTATTCTTTGTGTGCATGGATGTGAAGTTTCTTCTTACACACAAATTTTTAGACGATTGGATTAGCAATGTGTGGGGGAAGAAACTTGACATTGTTGTTAGTTTCAGTAGAATGATTCAGAAAGGTCTTTTTGTTGTCTTCTTTAAGAACCACGCTATGCAAGAGAAAGTTTTAAGAAAGATTTTCTAGAACATTGGGCAAACAATGTTCAGAGAGCTTCCCTGGTCCCCTAAAGGGAAAATGGAGGATGTAGTTTCCCAAGCCTCTCCATTTTGGTTAGAAATCCTTGGAGTGCAACCCAAATTTTGGCCTTTTCTTTCCTAGATTCTTAAACCCCTCAGGTCTGTGCTGCATATTGAGGAAAATAAAATTACCTTGACTCATCTTAATGCCCGTGTCCTTGCTCTAACCCCTGGAACCCCATTTCTGGATAATATTTCTATTAAATTTGAAGGTGATTCATATGTGTGGAAAATTAATAAACTAGGAGACATTGGTGCCTATTTTCATTGTAAATGTAACGGGCATAGTAAAAAATAATGTCCTTTGCTCAAGAATATATCTAAGGAATTTTAGCCTGCCAATACCAAGAAGAATAAAACCAGTTCTGCCCTGCCCTCGAGCACTGTTGACACCCAAGCTGATGGTTTCATGACCTTGAACAACCCTCTTTTTTAAGGGGATTACGAAGTTAGACTTGCTACTGCCTCCATCCTGAACCATAATAATTCCTCGGCCCCCCTTTACAACCCGGTGCCAAGGTCTAGCAATGATGTCACTAACAACAACAAAAAATGTGCAGCAGATTGCTCTGGAAAAAATTAAAGCTGGTACCCAGGAGGGGAACCCTAGCACTATCCCTCCAACACCTTTGGAACATAGTAATGCCCCTCCTTTAGATAATCCTTCTTCACAGAGTAAAGAGGTATCCTTGTAATTGCCAAGAAAAAGAAAAGGAAAACATATGATAGAAGTAACTGTTTAAAAAACAAGGAGAAAACTAATAAGTCAAAAGGAACCGATATGCCAAATTATTTTTCTAGATTATGCAAGATCAATCATCCCTTTAAATGTTAATCATGAAAATACAAATTCATAGCTGGAATGTTAGAGGTTTGGAAATGTCAGATAGAAAATATATAGCTAGGAGATGGTGTAATAGTTTAGTGGGGAAGGATATTGTTTGCTTTCAAGAAATAAAAAATATTGGGTAACAGGCCTTCAATGTATTAAAATTCATTTGGGGTAATGCCAAATGTTTCTATTCAAATCATGAAAGAGGCAAGGGTGGTATTTCCATATTGATTAAAGATGCTTGGGAAGAGAAAATTTTGGTCACTAGGATATCTCCTTGCAATAGGGCATTGTGGATTATCATTAAACATGAAGACAGTGAGATAGGAATCTGTAATATTTATGCTTCAAATGATTATAGAGAAAGGACTAAACTATGGGAATGGCTTGCTAATAACCTCCCTAAGGTAAAATGGATCTTTGTTGGGGATTTCAATATGATTGAATGCCCTAAGGATAAAATAGGAGGTGGAAAATTTGAATGGAAAAGTAATTGTTATACACTGAATTTGCACCATTAGTTCAAGCTCTCGTAGTCTTGATAACTCAGTATAACAAAGGAATCATCTCAAGGTTGTGGGACCTTTTGCTAACCAAGATGAGACCTCCAGATTCTAGGCTGGTTCCTCTTGGATAGTCACCTTGATTTGCTCTTAAACAGGAAAGTAAACTTGAGGGGAAAAGGGATAGAAGGAATGCATGAAAAGGAAATGACAGGAAGAAAATCTATCCTACTAGGTGATGCACCAAAACTAGGGTTTGGATCTTAGTATAGAGGAATGAAACTAATGAGAGGCTTATTTCCCTTGATTTCTCTTACTTTTTGTAACTGTGTGTGTGTTATTGTGTTGATCCGATTTAGATGCTCTGTGGGTATATTTCAGCCCCTGATAGTCTTGTCTCAATCCTACACTGAGTTATAGGAGGGAATGTTTGTTTGTAGGCCATGGATTGATGTCTAATCCTAAGAGTCTTGTTATTGTGAAAGAATCTTTTTCTTTCCTTGAACATCCTCTTTTGTTTGCAGACCCTTCCATGAAACACTTATGCAGGCCTATTCAGTAAGTTGTGATCTCCCAGAACTAAGCCTCTCATTGGTTTCATTCCTCTATACTAAGATCCAAACCCTAGTTTTGGTGTATCACCTAATAGGATAGATTTGCTTCCTGTCATTTCCCTTTCATCCATTCCTTCTATCCCTTTTCCCCTCAAGTTTACTTTCCTATTTAAGAGCAAATCAAGGTGACTATCCAAGAGAAACCAGCCTAGAATCTGGAGGTCTCATCTCAGTTAGCAAAAGGTCCCACAACCTTGAGATGATTCCCTTGTTATACTGAGTTATCAAGACTACGAGAGCTTGAACTAAGGGTGCAAATTTAGTGTATAACATTTCTGGCATGCCCGGTGGGACAGCAAAGAAGTTCATTTGTTGAAATTGTGTCATCTCTGATATACAAATTGCATAATATAGACCTTTAGAGGTTGTTCTATCAAGTATATCTAGTGACTCCACTATTTTCAAAGATTCAAGCCAACCTTGTTTAAGGTTTATGAGAAAGATTGAGACTAGAAGCTCAAAACCTACTGAATTTTCAAAGTTTCCCTTGAAAAGAAGCTACAAAGGTAGGTCAACTCAGAGAGAATCTCCTGCAAGAAGAGTCCAATCCACACCTCTTGATACTTCAGAGAGGAGACCTTTCCTTTTTCATTTCAAAAGAAGAGGTAGATCTCTGACCAGAGATCTAGAAGAAGAAGATCCAAATCTAGCAAATACAGCTCATATAGTTGTTGATCTTCAGGTTACACCTCCTACAATGGCTAGAAATTTCACCTTTGAACCTTTTAATCAGTGAAGCCCCTTAGATTTTTCAGTACATCATGATGTGCCCTTGGTGGCATTAAAGAGCATACCTGATTTCACAAGGGAGGGATAGACAACAGCCTTTCAGCACATGAGAGATGTGACCACCATTTGTAGCATACACAACATTACTCAAGAGGAACCAGCCTAGAATCTGGAGGTCTCATCTCGGTTAGCAAAAGGTCCCACAACTTTGAGATCATTCCCTTGTTATACTGAGTTATCAAGACTACGAGAGCTTGAACTAAGGGTGCAAATTCAGTGTATAATAGTAATGAACATTTCTTTTGGACTAGATTTAAGAGAACATTTGGCATTAATGACCCAATGGTAGGGCTCAAGGGAGGTCATGAAGGACTTTGGTTCACCTGGTGCAACAATCAAGCTAACAAAGCTAGAATTTATTGCAGACTAGATAGGGTTTATACCAATAAGCATGAAGAGAAAATCATACACAAGGTTGGTCACTATCCTATTAATGTTGTCCTTGCTATCATGTCAAATCATTCTCCTATTTGTGTGCATATCTGTGTTAGGAAGGAGGGGAATCAAGATGAAAATTTTTGTAAGAAACCCTTGTTAAAACTTAATAATGCCCTTTTAAATAGTCAAGACAATCTAGATGCTCTCTGGATGGTCACTATTCTCTCCAAATACCATAGTGCTAATACCTCACCTATTGAGAAATGGGAACAGTTAGTTGAGTCTTGGAGAAAATTGTTTCAAACTATTGGTACAAAGGAAGCTAAGGATAGAAATAATGAAGAACAAAGACTCAATTCCCATTTGTTAGACACTGAGATAGAGCTACAGAGTAAAGGTAATGATGAAAGCCTAGAAAAGAAATTTTGTGGTACCAAAGGCAAACTAAGAGTCATATAGCAGTACAAGATTCAGGGGCATAAAATTAGAGCTAAAGCCAATTGGATTAAAGAGGGAGATAGGGGATCTAAATATTTCTTTAACATTATCAGGGCAAAGCAATGTAGAGAGGAGATTAAGGGTATCCAAACTGAAGGAGGAATCAGCACCAATAATGAAGAGATCATGTCTACATTTGTTGAATTCTATAAGAACCTTTTCACCTCTGAACATGATGAAGGTAGCTAGTTATGTATGAAGTAGTGTATAAGTATTATCCCATCTAAAATTACTAGAGATCAGAGTGCCATGCTAGGGAAAGAGATCTATGTCCATGAAATTGTAGAGGCCATTTCTTCACTGGCTAATGGTAAGTCACCTGGGATAGATGGCCTACTAGCTAAATTATATAAAACAAACAAAGAATGGATCTCTAATGAACTATTTGAAGTTTATCAATTTGCTTTTGACAATGGGACTCTAGGTGAAAATATTAACAGAGGATTAATTAAACTCCTTCCTAAAGATGGAGACAAAACTCAGGTGAGGAATTGGAGGCCAATTACCCTCCTAAATATATCCTACAAAATCATTGCCAAACTATTAGCTAATAGAATTGCTAAGGTCTTAAATGACATTATCTCAGTGACTCGGATAGGATTCATCAAAGGGAGGTTTATTCTTGAAAATATTATTACTAGCTGGGAAGCAATGCATTAGGAAAAAGCCAATAATTAGAATGTGGCTATGATCCTTCTAGACTTTGAGAAGGCCTATGATAGAATTGAATGGAAATTTTTTATTGCTATGCTTAAGCAATTTGGGTTCCCTGAGTATTTTTGTAGCTGGGTTAGGATTTTGTTCAAAGATTCTAATACTAGCATTGAGATTAATGGTGAGATCTCTGAGTCTATTCCCCAAGGGAGATCTATTAGGCAGGGCTACCCTTTAGCCCCTGCTCTTTATTTTATTGCTACAGATGCTATGACCTATATTCTCAAGGACACTAAATTTGGTCCTCCTATAAAAGGGCTTTCTTTGCCCAATAACGATGACCTTCTTATTGAGCAATTTGTAGATGATACAACTATTTTTGTTGATCTTTGAGAGCATAAATTTGACAAAGTGGTATATAGAATTCAATTATTTTGCAAAGCATCTGGTGCCAAAATTGCCCCACATAAATCTGTTGTTCCTAGATGGGACAACACCCCTCCCACTTGGTTAGGAGGGAAAGGATGGTAGTGGTTAGGTCCTAATGTTATAGTCAGATATTTGGGGATCCCATTCGCTCTTGATACTTCATTAAATTATATGTGGAACTGGATATAAAAGTAAATTGAGAAGAAAAACCTAAAATGGTAGACTCATATGCTCTCTTAAGCTAGAAGACTATAGTTAGTACAAAAAATGTTATCCTCACATGCAATATACTATGCTTCCACTTGGTTATTTACTAATGCTCAAACAAATAAACTTAAAAAGATACTGAGGGATGTCCTTTGGTTAGATGGTATTGGAAATAGGAAGAGGCATAATTTCAAGTGGGAGTGGTGTTGTACTCCAAAACAACAGGGTGGCCTGGGTATTAAAGATTTGAAAAAACAAGGCAGGGCATTAATCTCTAAGTAGCTTATTAAAGCCATAAAGGGTAATGAGCCTTGGAAAGTCTTAATTAGAAATAATATTGCCAGGTCAGTTATTAAGAAAGGTAAAACTTGGAACAATATCCCTTTTCTTGACATTCTGTTAGGAGACTTTGAAGTGAAGGTTTTTGGTTCTAGGATATTCTCTTCTCTGTGGAAGGCTTGGAAAGACATTAAGCCATTTCTATGTTCCAGAAGTGTTGTAGGGAGAAGGCCATATTTTTCTATCATTGACTAATCCATCTGGTGGGGGATTTATCTAAATGATAAACCACTTGCTCTCACCCAGTGTTGTTTATCAAGAAGTTGGAATAATAAAGGAATCTCAGTCATAGGTGATATTATAGTTGACAATAGGCTCTCCTCCTGGGTAGAACTAAGCAAAAAATTTGCAATTCCTTCCTCTCAAATGAAAACACACTCTCATAGCTAAAGCTGTGGGTAATTGGTTTCCAAGCAAATGCATTTCCTCTTGGCATAATCCTGAGTATATTAAGTGGAAGGATGGTACCACCTGGGAGAAGTTTTCTTGTAAGAAAATTTATAGTATGATGGTTGATAATAATAAAATCTTTAATGAAATTAACAGAGTCTGGGGCCTGAATTAGTCCAGCAATAAGTGGCATTTAATTTTTGAATTGTTATGGCATTCTCATGTGGAGCCCAAAAAGGTTTGCTTTAAATGCATTTTTCTATTGAAAAAACATGCTATTGGTTACTATGTGTCCCAAGGGTCTAAAAACACCATTTTATGATCTGTCTGTAAATGTACTGAGTCTTATGAGCATTTATTTTTTAAATGTCTGTGGGCTGTTAAAGTTTGGTCTTCTTCTTTTGGCTTTGATGCTTTGAGATATTTTGAGTCTAGCCTATCCTAGCATGAAATTTTGGTGGGGTATGTGGACAATTTTGATTGCAAACTCAATGATTTTTGGATTACTTTTACTATTGAAGTGCTTTGGTTTATTTGGAGGCAGAGGAATGAGGAGATTTCACAAGATAAGAGAAGGGATCTTGCTGAGTTTAATTATAAACTCACACATTTTACTATCATGTCTCAGGTTTTTGTCACTATTTAGATTTCGAGGGAGAGATTACAAAGCTTGATGAAAGAAGGAGCTACTATTCTATTTTCCAAAGATATCCAAACTGTAAATGATCTTGAGATGATACAAGTAGGAGAGAAAAAGTACAATGAACAGCCTGTCAACAATACAACAACTTTTAATGAGTACAATACTATGGTAACACAAAACATCAGGGAAAGAGATACAAGAGGAAGCACGGTTAATGATTACATTGAAGGTGAAGCTGATACTAAAAATGATGATCACTGGAGATCCAATGAACATAGCCATAGAGAAGAATAGGAACAAGAGGATGGATGGGACTAATAAGTCCTGATGTGGTCTTATGGCCTCAAAAAAATTTATCTTAATATCTTTTGATTTCAATGTAAATATTGTATCTGGACTAGTATATCTATTATACTATCTATATCAATGTAATATTTTATACATATACTATCCATACCGATGTAAGTTGTGACAGTCTAACTCTTTTGTAACCAGTTGATTCTATATTTCCAATAGAAAAGATTTATAATTACATGCAGATAACTATTAAATGATCAAATACCTAGAACAATCATTTCCCACATAATGTTCTCCCTCTTTATTGACATCCATGGAGGAATGTTATTGTTGATGACAAAAACATGCCAAATAGAGTAAACAGATCTTAGCTCTCCAAATGGATTGACACCATCCGCTACCACTGAAACCTTGAGATTTTGATGTTCTTCGATAAAGTGAGGCCACTTTTCCTCTATGTCCTTAAATAAAGAACCATCTGGAGGCATTCAAATAATGTCATCTTGACTCCTATTGCATGCATGGTAATCCATAAATTGTGCCAAGCTACTACACCTGAATAATCTTTGCAAATGTGGTATAATGGGGATGTAACGAAGAACCTTGTGAGGCACCTTTTTTGTTATTTGATCTATTTGATATCTACTTGTATGACATTCAAGGCATTCTGTTGCAAATTCATGTTCTTTATGATAAATAATATGATCATTGGGACAAGCATCTATTGCTTGATACTCTATTCCAATATCTTTCATAGTGGCACATAATTCTCGGTATGAGCGAGGGAAAATATTCGATGGTGGTAACAAGAACTCACCTATCAATCTATAGAAAAAAAATAAGTTGTTAATAATAAAAAAATTTATGGTATATGTTTCACCATTTAATTACTATAATGACATATATGACATACCTTAGCATACGTGACATTGTTGTGTTGGATAAACCATTCATAACCTTCAAGTTTAACAACAACAATACAGAAGAGGAAGAGTTGTTTGGGAGCCTTTGTAAAGGGGCATGGTTGCCTTCTCAAGTAGAGGTATATCATGGATGACATCAACATCATCCTGATCATCATCATTAGTTGTGCCAATACCAAATGTGTCATGGATCAATGTATTAGTACCATCATCTGGCACATCATCATCATATTCCATGGGATCATAATCTTCAGCCTCAATATTTGCACCTCCATGATCCTCCACTTCCAAATCCATATTATGTGTGTGTATGTTGAAGGTCTAGCTCCTAGTCCATTTTAAGATCAAAGATAAAGACCCCCTTTTTTATGATCCTCCACTTCCAAATCCATATTATGTGTGTGTGCGCGCATAAAAAAGGGGGTCTTTATCTTTGATCTTAAAATGAAAAATATGCCTATCTAATGCTTTTTGAGGGTGCAAGGAACAAAAAATGGAGGCAACTTGAGGCCACAAATGGAGGCAAGTTGTTGATTGAGGGTGCAGGGAACAACACCTGTCAGTACTTTTATCGAATTGTAAATTTCAATTTTGAACCATTCTGTGAATATAGAACATGGATGTAATCTCAGAAAATAACAAAATGTAGACACGATAGATTACTTATTTTGTTATTCTACATTACTTACTATTTGAGTGCATGTTCCACCTGCAACTTGATCAAGTCTTGTTTGATGCTTCAATTTTGTGTTCACTGTCCTGTAGAAGTACACAATTTTGTATATGCCCAATATGTTATTCAAAAAACAACAATAGCATAAAATAATTTTTGAGAAAGATCATCATAGGAGTATCAGAAACTCGAGATCCAAAGGTAACTCAACATTATAAGACTCTTACATTCAACCTTCAACTCATACACCTAATAAATAGGAGAAAAAATACATGAAATTGGAAATTTTAACTAATGAATTGTGTTTTTCTTCTCATCTTAATTAGCCAAATTTATATGAGATTCTAAAGAAGGCCTCACTCTTAATCAGCCAAATCTTCCTTGTACCACACAAAAAAACTATGTGATAACTATGTCTACTCCAACCTTAATTGTTTAAGAATTCATCATATCAGATAAAGTATGTTTAAGAATTGTTGGGACTGGTCCTTTGGCATGTATTAAATAGAATACAATTTTCAGCATATTATTATCACTCTATTTCTTTATGGTAAACATGCCATTAGTTCAGTTTTGTAAAAAAAAATTGTGTTAGATGCATTTAAAATTATCTTCATTGTCTTCTGATTGTCTAAATGCTTCTTTATTTGTCAGCCAATTAATACATGCTACTATATAAAGAAGACAATTAGAAGACAATGAAGATTTGTCTAACAAAAATGAATACACTAAACTAAACCAATGGCATGTTTACAAAAATTATCATAACTTGCAAGCAAAATTGAAAAAATGGCATGTTTATAACTCATTAAGAGTGAGGCCTTCTTTAGAATCTCATGAGTTTTGTACTACGTATGCAATGTATTGTGAGTTTGAAGAGAGTTTGTGCCATGTGTGATAGAACAAACTTTATCTAATATCGTGCATTGTTAAACAAATTAAGGGTAGAGTAGTTATTACTTAGTTTTTTGTGGGGGACAATGAAGATTTGTCTGACAAATAGCAGGTCTTCTTTAGTATTTCATGAATTTTTACCACATATATTGTTTCAAGCCTTTGAGTCCTAGAGAAGAAGAATGGTGTAAGTTGAATAGATTAGAGTGAATAGGGTGTTGAAACATGGTGAATAGACCATGAGGAGATGATACTTGATGTTGTGACTAAGTTTCCCTCACAAACAGTGGCATAGACTAGTTTTACTAAGTTTCCTTTCTCTATTTTGAGGTTTCCTTTCTCTGTCACAGGGGTACAATCAGAGGGTTCATTGAAAAAATGATCCTTCGAATGGTTACTATGAATATGAATGATTTGATATAGCATATTTCTCATTTTACTTGAAGTTTGGAATAGCTTGTGCAAGGGTGAAAGTAGTTTTGATCATTTTGGTCGTGATTGTTCCTCTACATAGTCAGGAAATGTAACTGTCTAATGATTATATGTAATGTTGAATGGATTAAATGCTTTATTCCTGGTAGAAGTGAATGAAAAGAATACTGTTGGTGTTAGGTTTCATTTATTATTGAATTCAATGGTTTCCAAGATGTGTTGAGGATTTTTCTCCTTGTTTAATGTTAATTATTACTGCACAATCCACTCATACAACAGTCAAATTCTATGTGGAAGGGATAGTTGATAGTGTTCCTTGAGGGAAGGGGGATTTTGAAAGACTTGTTATCATTGTATTGTGTATTTCCAATATTTTTGGATGCAGGGCATACCAAGAGAATGAAGGATCACTCACTGATTGCATGATAACTCGATTTTGAAGGCTCACTGGAAGAGGGGAATGAAGGATCACTCACTGATTGCATGATAACCCCACCAAGCATTCTTTCCTTTAATATTCCACAATATCTCAAAGTATGCTCATTATTCTTTACTTTCTTCTATATGCTATTCTTTCTATGGTTTTGTTATCTCATAAATATATCAAAAACATTGCAGATGTGCATATAAAAGTAAAATATTGTCCTTCAATTGTTCCACATTGAAGCATTTCCTCTTTGGAGTATTCTCTTCATTTGTACAATATCTATCAAAAATGGTTCCCATATTTCTTCAAGATCTATTTTAATCTTTATATTGCAATTTTGATTAGATTTGACCAATAGTTGATTTCATTAGTATTTTATAGCATATACTCCTAATGTGAAATGTGGAGAGAAAGAAAGAGACACACTAGGTATGAATTACATGATATACCCATCATCACTTAGCACTTAAATAATAAATTATGGACAGGGAACAACCCCCTAACCTCTGGATGTTTATTTCATGTTGGCCTCTTATTATATGCAAAGGTAGGCATGTCTTAGGCTAACAACCACAATGTAGGGACCATAAATTATGGATCCCAAAATATTGCACACTTGTACTAAATTAGGTTCACTATACTACAAGGGAATGGAAACCATGCAATAGTGCCTCATGGGGATGGAAGCAACCCTTCACCAAGAAGATGATTGTGTCTATAATATTTACTAGAGGCAAAGAACATAATTTGGTTCCAACAATTACTCCTAGAAGATAATGGCACCCAAAAAACACTTGGAAAAGATAGCACTCACTATATCTATTATCACTCTTTTAAAGCTAGGACAATAAATCTCAAATATTGATCAATGAATTCTTGAACACAAAGAACCATTGACAGATATGATTCATGTGTACAATAGCCAACAACTAGTTGTTCCAATCATGGTGTCCAATAATCATGTTAGAAAAAGCATCTACAAATCCCTTACACAACCATAATCGATTCAAACCATGAACCATAAGAACCTAACAATGGGACTAACAAAGATACAACCTAAACAAATCTTGATCATATTCCACCCTATTGTAAGGCCCAAGAAGTAACTCTATCTTAAAGCTACACATTCCTCTAGATGAAGCTCAAAGGTTAGGTAGCTGAAACATAGAAATACTTGAATGAATATAGGAATAATTTGATGTACAATCATTTTCTAGCTTGGTTTGTGGGTTTTCCACATAATATTTTCCCTTTAACCACATTTATAGTTTGAGAAAATCAAAAAAAAATGTTTCAGATTTATATTATCCTTTTGAACTAGCACACTGCCATCAAAATGCAAAATCATTGGTCATCTCAAGAAAATTCCTATTGATTAGTAGGATATCCTTATAAAAATTTGATGCATGGATTTCTTGTAAATTATCTACTGCTATGTATCCTGCAACTATGGAAGGAATAGTGTTGGTGTTAGGATTCATTTATTATTGAATTCAATGGTTTCCAAGATGTGTTGAGGAATTTTCTCCTTGTTAAATGTTAAATGTTCCTGCATAATCCACTCATAAAATAGAGAAATTCTATGTGGAAGGGATGGTTGATAGTGTTCCTTGAGGGAAGGGGGATTGTGAAAGACTTGTTATCATTGTATTGTGTATTTCCAATATGTTTGCATGTAGGGCAGACCAGGAGAATCAAGGATCACTCACTGATTGCATGATAACCCAGTTTTGAAGGGTCACTGGTTGAGGGGACAGTCAAGGTCTGAATGATTGCACCATTGGAGGACCTTATTTCTTTGTATTAATTTCTATTCAAATTGGATGCATGGATTTCTTATGAATTATCAGCTACTATGTATCCTCCAACTGCATCTGTAAATCTGCATATACTTCTCTAGGGTTGTAAGCCACTTAGGGATCAAAATAGAGAGACTAAATCAAAATTGTTCTTTGTCCTATTTCCTTTTAACAAAGTCTCAACTATCAATGATACAATACATTTGATTCCCTAAGCTATCAAATATGAAAATGGTGCCTAGCTAGAAGCTCATGGGCTGTCTATTTGATAACCACAATCAACATTTCAAAAAATGGATATTCTTGAGCACAAGCACTAATAACATCAAATAATGGAGTTAAAGCACGGGTTAGGGTACGACACCAATACAATGCGGTCATTTCAGAGAGCATTCATGATCAAATAAAATGCAATGCATTCGAATATGATGCCAGAGGCTCGAAAGATGAAGAAATCACATACCTTCTCCTACGCACAGCTTTCACTCCTTCTCCTGGTCCTTCTCCCACTCCTTCTCTATCCAATCAAAATAAAAATGATGAGGCTATTTCACTTTTTCTTTTCATCTATACCCTAAATTTGTCAGAATTCTGATGGTCAATTAAACACCCATCAGAATACCAGAAACCATCGAGGCCTATTACAAAAAAAAAAACACCAAATTCGTAATAAAAAATTACCCGTTAGAAGCTTCTGTCGAAATTTGGCCCCAAATGTAGTAGTGCCAATTATTAGAAAGTAAAGCCCACCAAGATAACTGAGAGGGGGAGGGTGAATCAGTTATCTGAAAAATATAACTTTTATCAACCTTAATATATTTTAACCATGTAAGCAATGTAATCAACAACCATAGAAAGATATACATCCATAATAACACAATGACACAAGATATGTTGACTAGGGAACCTCTTGATCAAAGAGCAAACCCTAGTGGGAATGATGTCCACAAAAGATGCACTAATATGAATATTCCTTTTGAAAGGATGGACTTTATTAGGAGTCTTATGAAATACATTCAGTACATATAAATCCTTGTTAGGAGATTTTGAATCCCTATTAAAAGATTCTAACTTTGTTAGGAGTTATGGAAGACAGAAGGACCCACTACCCAAATAGCTTCAGGGTAAGATCGCTAAACTCATTCTCCAACTGATCTTTGAATTACTCAATAGAATAATAACATAAGATTACTAACCTCAACAATCCAATACTCCTTCTCTGACTATGCCAAACCACACCAACTGCTTCTTTAGATCTCAATACCAGATCTCAGTACTTCGCATATCCTCTTTCAAAAATTTCAATTTCACAATACAATTATATTCATTACATTCCACACTACAACAAAAACCTAAATTCCTTCTTTATACCGCACTCAAGTAATTACAAATGAGTCGACATACAAATTAAAAAATAAAAGTTTCTACACATTACATCAAAATTACACAAAATTGTCAGCTTTCGATCAATATAATTCTTCACTCCTGACACCTCGGATCTTGCGCTATCATCCACATCACTATCAAAATATTTCCAACTACTCTCTAACTATGCATAACCAAATTCCATCCTGATTAGGAGATATCATCTGATTTACATAAACCCCTACTCAGGAACACTGCCTAAATACTACTTCCACTGAAATGCTCATAACTTCCATGAATAAATGAATTATTTTTTTTTCTCTTAACCATGATCTTATGACACATCATATAATAAGTCCTCAAATACACATAGCTTCATCTTCAATATTCCAAGTGTGCCAACTCAAACATTGTCTGCTTCTCTGCTAATCTTTAGTAGATCACTGTGTTGACATCAATCACAATCACAGTCATGAATTCAACAACAACTACTATAGAATGGCTACTAATACTCCCCCCTAGGATATATTCAGCATTCATTCCTAACAAAGTCATCTGGAAGAAATAATTAACTCCTAAGCTAAGTCAGCTTCTAAAACAAACAAATATTAAATGCAATAACAATTGGCTCTCCAATAGCCTTACAATTATTTAATTCTCCATGTCAACCAAAAGATCTACATAGGAGAATACAACAAAAGATACCAACAATAAATGCACCAAGTCAGCCAACCAAATCACCAAGAACTCTAGTTGCTAACTAGAACAACTGAGCGCTAGAGAGAAACAATCGAGCACTAATGAAACAACTAACAACACCAAGCATCACTGAGAAACATAGGCATCATCGAGCAAGCACATCAACCAAGCACCATAGGAATCATCAAGTACAAGTTCCACCAAGCACAAGAGGTTTCACTAAGTTCCTTCAGTGATCAAGCTTCCTTCAATAACCAAAACCACTGCTTAAATCTACAACCGAGTAACATAGACCCAAAATAACACACCACTATGTAGATTCACTGAGGACCCAAGAATGCCCCTACATCAATCAGTAATCTCTTCTTGCATACCTTCAAATAATTATTTGATCCACACAATGTTAGAACAATTCATAGCTACAGGAACATACTTATCTTCGACAGTAGCCTATGAAATACAACTTTTTTTCTTTCTTAACCATATCACTAACCTTTCTCCCAAAAAGAAAGCTCTACCACTTGTGCTTTTCATGTCATCAATGTTTCCAACCCATTAAAAATCAATATATACCTTGAGATCAAAATATCCTCCTTTTTTGTATAGCAGACCGAAATCTTCCGTCCCTTTCAGATATCTAAATATTCTTTTGTCTGCAGATATATGTATCTCTGCTGGATTGGTAGAAAATATTGCAATTCTACCAACTAAATGTGAAGTATTAGGTTGGTTGTGAACAATATATTGTAGTTTACTAATCATGGATCAATAAAGTGTCTCATTTACTTTTTCTCATCTTCGATAATTTACAACAAGTAGCCATCAGTGTTCTAACTAGTTTTGATTCTTCCATATTGAATGTCTTTAGGATCTCCTTGATATATTTTGACTGAGTTATTTAGATCCCATCCTTAACTTGTTGAATTTTTAGTCCAGTAAGGAATTTAATCTCTCTAATCATGAACATCTCAAATTCTTTTCTCATCTCTTCAGCAAATGATTTAGACATTGTTTCATTTCCTCCAGATATAATATCATCAAAAAATATCTTAGCAATCAAAATCTTATCAATACTATCACATTTCAAATACAAATTATTGTTGTCACTTGTCCTTTGAAATCTAATCTTGATTAAATAAGAGTGTAGTCTTTCATACCATGATCAGGGTTCTTGCTTCAATCCATAGAGTTCCTTGTGTAGTTTGCATACCATATCCTTGTTAGAGTTTTCAAAAAATCCTTTAGGTTTTTCAATGTAAAGTTTTTCTTCAAGAATTCCATTTAAAAATGTAGACTTAACATCCATATGATAAAATTTGAATCCTTTATAGGCACCATATGCAAGTAATATTCTTACACCCTCTAATCTAGTAATATTCTTACACCCTCTAATCTTGCTTTATTTTTTATCGCATCTCCATTCTCATTGAGTTTGTTCCTAAAAATCCACTTTGTTCCAATCACATTCTTATCCTTAGGTATTGGTACCAATGACCAAGTATTGTTCTTTTCAATCTCTTCTTTCATTGCATTAACCCAATTTCATTTCCTAGAGAATCCTTGACTAACCTTGTCTCAAACTCACAAATCAAACATGTATTATCTTTCAACACACTTCTTGTCATGAATCTTGCATTCTTGTCTCTAATATTTTTTCTTGATGAGTGGTGTCTACTCACATATTTTTCTAATACAGGCTCATTAGACTATTCATTAGTATTTTCATCTCTCGATGGAGGCTCAACTTGCTCCTAGGTTTCTTCTTGTTGCGGCTCAGTTGCATCACCCAAATTATCATCCTATACATAAACAAATCTTTGATAATCCTCAAGTTCCTTTTTTCTATCTTCTTCATTCCTTTCTTCAAATTCATCAATACTCACATTTTCACTTTCAACAATTTTGTTAGTAGCCTTGATCAAACATTTATAGGCTTTTCTCTTTGATGAATATCCTAGGAATATACCTTCATCTCCTTTAGAATAAAACTTTCTTTTTCTAGTATATTTTAGTATGTAACACTTACTTCCAAAAATTTTAAAGTAATTTGCATTCGTTGTATGCCAATACCAGAGTTCATAAGGTGTCTTGTTTGTGCCTTTTTTCAATTGTACTCGGTTGAGTGTGTAGACAACAATACTTATGGCTTCTCTCCAGAATATTTGTGCAAGCTTTTTGTCAATTAACAATGTGCTAGCACAACCAACTATAGATCTCTTTCTTCTTTTAGCTATGTCATTTTTTTGTTGAGTCCTCAGTGCAGATACTTGTCTTTTGATTCCATTTTCATTGTAGAGGACAATAAATTCATCAGAGATAAATTCACCTCCTCTATTTGATCTTAAAAATTTTAACTATTTTCTTGTTTCCTTTTCAACTCTAGCTTTATACCCATTGAACATTTGGAAATCATCATACTTCTATTTTAGAAACATAACTAACATCATTCTTGAATATTCATCAACAAAAAAATGAAATACCAATCTTCATAATAGTTTTGTATCTTCGTATGACCAGAAAGGTCAGTATGAACTAATTCCAAAATACCATTAGATGAGTAAGACTTTCTTGAGAAACTTGATTTTGTCATCTTACCAATCGGATATTCCTTACACATCACTTTATTAGGTTTTCTTAATTTTGGTAGACCTCTGACTCTATTCTATTTGCTCACCTTAATCATGTTATCAAAATTTACATGACAGAGTCTTTTATGCCATAACCAAACAACTTCAACATTAGAAAACAAACAACTCTTTGTAGAAGTATCAAGATAAAATAAATTACCCTTGGATTGTTAGATAACTGAGAGGGAGTTGAATTAGTTAAGTCCATTTGTCCCACTTAACTCTCAGATGTATAAAACCAATTTCAACAAATAAACTAAATAGCTCAGTAAAAACTTGTATGTTCCTTTTTGATTCATTAACCAACTATTAGATAAATGATCTAGTATATACTGATCAAACCATTTAATGTAATGTGTAAGGTAAAATAACAAAACATCACATGCATACACATTTGACACTTCATTTTTAACGTGGAAACCTTGTTAGGGGAAAAACCACCTGGGACTGGTACCCAAAATATTTTCACTCTTCTGAGGTGAGCTCGGTTAAGATCCAACCCTATTAAAGGTTACAAAACACATTTTAAGGTGTGACCTTGTTAGAGGATTTATCACTAACATTTCTTTGTGACCATACATTCAATTGGGTTAACAAGAAAGCAATCAACATTCATTGAATTTCATAAAGAAATAAATAAACATTGTTAAGTCCCACTCGGTTGAAATATTTTATCTGTAGAAATTTTTAGAATGCAATAGTATATGACCTAATTCAAATGCAGCCTCCTTTGTAAATATTCAAATCTATGATAAGCTCAATATACCTTTGGCCATCATAATCTCTTCAATTTCTTCTTATCCTCTAACTCTATTATGCTCGGTTATCTCCTCTTGACACTCAGTGTAGTCTGTAGAATTTTTTGGTTCTTACTTCAACCTGTCTGACCAGCTTCACATGAATACAATATTCTCCTCACACACAATTTTCATTTTGAATCTCTTGTCTCCTTTTATAGACATGATAAACCATTTTCTTCTTAGCCATATATTTTTCCTCTTAATCTCCATTGTTGATTTTTCCTCTTTATCCTTCCTCAGATCTTCTTCCTTGAATACGTTTCAATCTTCATCATCCAATCTTCCTTGAATTTTTTCATTTGTAGATCTTCATAACAAACTTTATCTTTATCCTCAAAATCTTTTAGATTCATCCAACTCATCATCTCAAGTCAACATTCACATGTTCCATAATATTTCTCCCACTCGGTCAATACCGTGATGTGTCAATGACTTCCTTCTCAGTTAATATTGTACTCAGTATACACTACACCTGCTCACTATACACTATGTCTACTCGGTGTATACTAAGTTCTTCATTTACTGACCACATTAACTTGTACATTCTTGATCTTCAATACTTAATAGAATCATGTAATACAATCAAATCACTATCATATTTTCATAGACTCATCAATAAATTACTCCATATCACCCTAGTGACTGTTAGATAGGGGATGGACCCTAGTCTAATTCTCAAGTATTCAAATGTATCCTTCAATAAGGTTTTATTGAGTATATCAGCAAGTTTCTCATGTGACTTCACATATTCCAATTTAACTTGTTTTTATTGAACTTTCTCTCTTAAGTAGTGATATTTAATACATATGTGCTTTGTCTTTGCAAGCATCACTGGATTCTTTGAAATGTTAATAGCACTTGTATTGTCACATAGATTATCATTAGATCAATGATTTATTCATTCATACCTTCCAAAAATTGTTTTATCCATGCAATATTTGAACAATTAGTAGCAATAGTTACATATTCAGCTTCAGTAGTGGACTGAGAAATGCATCCTTGTTTCTAGCTTATCCATGTTACTAATCTTTCTCTGAAAAATAATGCTCCACCTATAGTTCTTTTTCTATCATCAATATTTCAAGCCCAATCAGAAATAGTATAAACTATGAGTTCAAAATTGCCTTCTTTCTTATACCACAATCTATAGTTTTTAGTGTTCTTCATATATCTCAAGATTCTTTTCACAGGAGTCATGTGTGACTCTTTAGGGTTAGCATAAAATCTAGCCACAATTCTAACAATGTTTTCAATATCCGGTCTACTATGCACAACATACATCAACTTCCCAATCATAGATCTGTATAAGGTTTGATTTACCTTTGTTTACTTGTCATCCTTGGTCAGCTTGCATCTAGTTACCATAATTGTACCAACTAGTTTTGAGTCTTCCATACCGAATATCTTCAAGACTTCTTTAATATACTTTGTCTGTGTGATATAGAAGCCTTCCTTCTGTTGTTGTATTTGCAAACCAAGAAATAATTTGATCTCTCCAAACATCAACATTTCAAACTCTTTTCTCATTTCATTAGCAAAAGACTTACATAAAGTATCATGACCTCCAAATATTGTATCATCAACAAAGATTTCAGCAATAAGAATCTTATCATCAGTTTCACTTTTCAAATACAAATTGTTGTTATCACTTGTTGTAACAAATCTAATTCTTATGAGATAAGAATGCATTCTTTCATACCATGCTCTTGGTGCTTGTTTTAGTCCATAAAGTGCCTTGTGTGGCTTACAAACCATGTCCTTCTGATTGGGATAAAAAAAACCTTCAGCTTGTTCAATGTATACCTCTTCTTCAAGTATCCCATTTAGAAATGTAGATTTCACATTCATCTGATATACCTTAAATTCTTTATAAGCAGCATATGCAAGTAGTATTCTCACTCCTTCAAGTCTAGCAACGGGTGCAAAAGTTTCTCCATAGTCAATTCCTTCTTCTTGTGCATAACCTTTGCAGACTAATCTTGCTTTTTTTCTTGTTACATCTTCATTCTCATTCAATTTATTTCTAAAAATCCATTTGGTGTCAATCACATTTTTATCTTTAGGTCTTGATACTAATGATTGTGTCTTGTTCTTCTGTATTTTCTCAATCTCTTCATTCATCACCTTAATCCAACCATCATTTTCCAATGCATCCTTAACAATTTTAGGTTCAAATTTATAAACCAAACATGTATTATTCCTTAACTTACTTCTAGTCATCATTCATTCTCCTTTGTCTCCAATTGTCTGATCCTATGGATGGTGCCTTCTCACATACTTTTCTAGTACAGGCTCAAATCTTTGTTCGTCTATGTTTTATCCACTTGGTGCATAATCATCATTCTCCTTGATAATGGTTTGCTATTGCTTGATCTATAAGCATTGTTTCTCAGTAGCAGTATTCTATTTCTTGGTGACACCGGTACCAAACTATTTCTCAAGTAGAATTTCAAGATTTTCTATGTAAACAAATCTACCATAGTCTTCTAGTTCTTTTTTGCTTTCTTCATCATTCTTTTCTACAAACTCATCAACTCTCATATTTTCACTTTCAATCATCTTGTTATTAGCCTTGTTCAAGTATTTATAAGCCTTACTTCTAGTAGAATAACCTAGAAATATGCCATCATCACCTTTAGAATCAAAGTTTTCATTTATATCATCTTTCAGAATGTAACATCTACTTCCAAATATTCTGAAATAACTCACATTAGATGTATAGCCATACCATAGCTCATAAGGTATCTTATTTGATTCTTTTTTTAGTTGTACTCAGTTCAGTGGATAAACAACAGTACTGATAGCTTCTCTCTAGTAAATTTGTGCAACATCTTTTTCAAGTATCAATGTTCTAGCACAATCAACAATTGATTTGTTCCTCCTTTCAGCAATTCCATTCTTCTGAGGTGTCCTCAATGCTGATACATGTCTCTTTATTCCATGCTCATTAAAAAATTTAGTAAACTCATCATAAATGAATTCACCACCTCTATCTGACCTCAAGAATTTTAGTTGCTTACCACTTTCTTTTTCCACTTTTTCTTTGTACCACTTAAACATATTGAAGGCTTCTAATTTTTCTTTTAAGAACATGATAGTCATCATTCTTGAGAAATCATCAAAACATAAGATAACATATCTATCTCCATAATAAATTTGAGTTCTCATTGGACCACATAAGTCTATGTGAACTAACTCAATAATAGCATTAGATGAGTATTATTTTCTCTTCAAACTAGTCTTTGACATTTTACCCATTTGACATTGTTTGCACATTACATGGTCAGGCTTAGATATGCTCGATAAACCTCTAACTTTTATTTTCTTACTAATCTTAACCATGTTTTCAAACTTCACATGGCATAACCTTTTTTGCCATAACCAAACATCATCATTATTAGCCAACAAATAGGAAGTTTAAATATTATCCAAATAGAATAAGTTACATTTTGATTGTTCACCAATACCGATCAGTTTTCCAACCTCATCATAGATCTTTACTTTTCTTTTCTCAAATGCAACTCAGTGACCTTTATTATTCAGTTGTGCTACACTCAATAAAATATAGCTAAGTCCTTTGACCCAATAAGAATTTTCACATCTAATCTTATTATTCAGCAATATAGATCTTTGACCTTTCACTTGACAAGGTGTATCATTTCCCATTTTTACAAATCTCCAATATAATGTTCAAGATATTCAAATTTTTCTTCATCACTAGTCATATGATGTGTGCATCCATTGTCAATAATCCAAGTATCATTTTTTCTAACTTTAGAAATAAGTGTCTTTTCAACATACCTTTCTTCTTCTTCAAAATCTTCCTTCAATGCTACAAACACCACTTCTATATATTCATCAATTTCAGTCTCGGTATCATCATCTTCATCTTCAACTAGGCAGCATGCCTTTTTACCTTTATCTTGGTAGTCTCAGTTGTCTCTATTACCTCTCTGTCAGTTGCTTATGTGATCTTAGTAATCTCTTATGTCATTTTTCCTTTCATTTGATCTTTCACTTGTCCTCTCACCATCTTTCCTTTCAGGACATCTTGCAGCAGTATGACTAATATATTTACATTTAAAACATACTAAGGGTAGTTTACCTCTATATCTTCCTTTTCCTTTCGATAACCTTCTATCCATTAATGCTTCAAGTTCATCAAGCTCATCTTCTTCAGCTTCACTATCACTTTTATTTCTTATCTTATGTCTACTGCTTGATCTTCCAATATTTAGAGATGACACAAATGTAGATTTTACCTTAGGTACAATACTGTTATTATAGTTGTTAAGCTCAAATGTAGTCAATCTACCAATTAGGCTATCAAGAGAAATATCATTACCATGAACTAATCTCATTTCATGTATTGTAGAGACTATAATAGCATAGGAAGGAAACAATGTTCTTAGAATTTTACATACCATAGTCTCTTCTTCAATAATTTCACATGCTCCTCGTATAGCATTCACCACTTCCTTGACTCGGTTGTTGTACTAAGTAATGTTTCCACCTTATTTCATCTTCATATCATCAAATGTTCCTCTTAAGATTTTTGTTTTTTTCCCTAAGCACATTTAGATATCCTCCATGAACTAGTGTCAGTTTGTCCCATATCTCTTTTGCAGTTGTACATTTCTTAATTTCTTCAAATTTAGCATTTGATAGAGAAGAAGCAATCTCAATCATCATTGCATTATGTTCTTATCTCTCTTTCATCTGTGTGACAATCAAAGGACTATTAGGAGTTATAAAACCATTTTCCAAATAGTATAGTGCAAAATCTCCAATTCCTGATAGATACAAGGGTAAGTGCACAAAGATGGGGGACCAAAAAGGGGGTATAAGATGCCACTTTTTTCCTAAAATCAGAAAACTCTGAACTTCAACAAGAAATTGAAGAAAGTTAGACTCAAAATTTTAAGATGCGACAAAAACAAGAGTTGTAATACTCTGGATCTAGTTCCTAAACTACCAACTTATTTTTAAAATGGTGCAGATTAAGGCCCTAAAAAGGGGGAGCACAAAAAGTGGTCCTATTTTTTGTGAAAAAACATAACATAGCGTCTGGTGTGCTCCCCCTAAAATGTTAACTTCTTTTTTGAATTTTTTTAATCGCTCTGGTGAGAAGTTATCTAACACCACTTAGTTTATCCAAGAATTGTTTAGTAATTTTTTGATGAATGTATAATTTTTGATGAATTTACAAAGTGCACAAATCTTGAAAACATGAAATTTTTATGTGCTCCCCCTAGAAATCATTTAAAACTAATCGAAAATTAAATTTTCTTTTTTTTAAAGTGTGTAGAATGGAGTCTAGTTTCTAAAAATGTAACTTGTTGCAAAATTTGATGAATGAGCCAAAATCTATGCCCAAAATACTACATGTTGGTTTTTTACAAAAATTGGACATACACACAAAAGAAATTAGAGTTGAAAAACTTAACATAATCAGAATTCAAAATAAATTATATGCTTTGATAGCTAATAGAGAGATTTTCAATATCACGTCGTCTAATTTTTACGTTCTTGAGCCACGAGTAAACCTGATGAGGAGCACACAAAAAAAGATGTCATTTTTTTGTATGTCTACTAGAAAACACGTCTCGGGCCTATTTAAATCATCCAAACCTTTGGGTTGGATCTCCAAGGAAAATCCAAGCCATAGGATTGGTAAATTCCAATGCATTACAAAGCATGTGAACCTTATAGGGTGAGTGCACTATTGAAATCTGTGACTTTCATAGGGTGTGTGCCCTATGAAAGTCATAGACTTCAATAGTGTGCATTCCCTATAGAGTGTGCACCCTATTTAAGACATAGATTGAAATAGTGATGATAAATAGTTAGAGTGAGAGAGAGAGAGAGTACACCTTCCTATCCTCTATATTTTCCCTTCTTACCATCTTTCACCCCCTCTCTCTCTCTCTCACACACGCACATATGCTCTCTCCCACCTTCCTACCCTCTATACTCTCTCTCTCTCTCTCTCTCTCTCACACACACACACACACAAACACACATCACTCTCTCTCTCCACCTTCCTACCCTCTATATTTTCCCTTATTACCCTCTTTCACCCCTTCTCTCTCTCTCTGTCACACACACATGCTCTCCCACCTTCCTACCTTCTATATTCCTCTCTCTCTCTCGTACCCTCTATATTTTCCCTTATTACCCTCTTTCACCCCCTCTCTCTCTCACACACACATATGCTCTCTCCCACCTTCCTACTCTCTCTCTCTCTCTCTCTCTCTCTCTCTCTCTCTTGTACCCTCTATATTTTCCCTTATTACCCTCTTTCACCCCCTCTCTCTCTCTCTCACACACACATATGCTCTCTCCCACCTTCCTACTCTCTCTCTCTCTCTCTCTCTCTCTCTCTCTCTCCCTCCACCTTTGTGATTCCCAAGTGTACTTGTCAAAGAAATGTTAATTGTATTTGGAGATCATTTTTTGAGAATTTAAACATGACAGGAAGATGTCAACTATTTGTTGAAATGATGAGAAATATAAAATTTAGGCCCATCATGAAGATTCTTGGGCTAACAATGATGGATGAGTCAAGTGAAAAATCTATTGTAAAGAATCTAATGACTGCATATTAGAGTGTGGGTTCTACATCACGCACAAAAGATAGTAATGTCACACAATGTGTACTTACATCAATGATAGTAAGAACTCAAATGAAGAAATCTTGACTCATTAGAAAGATAAGAAAAACATTGAAAATAAGTAGAAAGTATCTAATGAGAGCCATGGGAAGGCATCAAAGAGTGGAAGATCCAAATAGCAATGAGTTATGGGCATTTTCTGGTAGACTACCATGAAAAGATAAAGCAATTGTTGAAGCTTTGAAATCTTTGATTGAAGAATTTTGGAAGAATAATACACTGGTATCTCCTAATCAAAGAGATGTTGTAAGAAGGAGGAATGGTAGTCGAATTCATGTTCCACATCCAAAACATTTTTTGGATTCAACTCAGACACAATTCTTTGCAAAATTTATGCATATGTATTCTCAAATTAAAATTAGTCAGAGATATTTTGAAATGTGTAAACATTTTTATGTGAAGATAAATCACACATGCACAACCTGTTGTTGTAGGGTACATATTGAATTTTCTAACCATTTGGAAGCTTATAGGAATATATGTGTAGATTTGCACTCTAACAATGTTTTGTAGGATTGTAACATAAATATCCCACCTAGATCTTCAAGGGAATTAATATCTACCATTTTATGTGAAAGAGTGGATGGTCAACAATTTTAAAATCTCTCATGCTTGAGTGGTACATGAATAGATTGCAGAGGTTTGGGATGTTTTCCAATTTGTCAACATATGGAGAGTACACATGAAATCGGTAATGAAATAGTGGAATTTGGAAAATATAACACCATGACATACAATCTAAAAGATGGAAAAGAGGCTAAAAGATGTGATTTAGTAATTGAAAAAATTCCAGTGTATCAGTTCATGGACATTTTTTGTAAAAAAATTATTTATGAGTATGCAAGGCATACACATAGAGCGCGATGGTTGGATATGCAATTCAAGTTGTGCAAGGACACATTCCCACCTGATACCATTGTTTTAGTTGTGGACTTTGTAGAGAACTACACACTACAACCATAGAATGAGGTGCAAGCAAAGTATTACAACTCTCAGAGGGTTGCTATATTTGTTCATATAACATTCATGCATGCACCAGATAGTACAGAGGAGAACACAAAGATATTGAGGGAGTATCATTTTTATATCAGTGATGATTTCTCACATTCTATAGAGTTTGTACACGATTTCTTTCAATTATTTTATGGTCATTTGGAAAACAGGGGCATAAAATATCATCGACATATCATATGGTCAGATAATTGTGCATCACAATTCAAGAATTCTTAGATGTTTTATTGGTTGTGCAAGATGCATAAGATTACTGGAATTCAATATATGTGGAATTTCATAGAGGCTGGTCATGGAAAGGGAGAGAACAATGGCGCAAGTGCATGTATTAAAAGAGCCTTAGCACGTGAAGAATTAAACTACAAAGAGAAAGCAATATTGTCAAATGCGGGATGTATTGTCCAGTGGTGTAACGCTACAATGGGTCCAAGTAATGAAGGTGAGTCTACAGTTCATAGATTTTTTTGGTTGATGGATGAAAGTAACATTGCACCATATGAGGATTGTTGTACATTGATAGGATCGATTGAGCTACACTCTTTTAGAAGTTGTAATGCAGGTTGATGGAGTATCCACACACAAAATATGGTGTGCTTTTATTCATCATGTGTAGATGAAGATTGGGATGGGTGTGAGTCAAAGGAATGGGTTGATGAATGGCATACACATATTTTGAGTCCACTTGCCTTCTATTATCCCCATGAATTACTACAACTGACAGAAATGGAATCATCCATTGACTTTGATCGCTTATCTGATCTAGTAGAACCAGGTAAAATTTTCCACATACAAATAATCTCAAATTTAGTACTTTATCATAAATATTCAGTAAACTAATGTCCTCATTATGTTTATATCATTACAAGCCATGTTTTTGTTGTTATTGCACCTGAAGACAATGAAGAAGTGACATATTATTATTTGTGTCATTGTGTTGAGGCAAAAAAGAAATTGGATCACTCGCTTATTGATGGTGAAGAATTAGAATACCCTATAGGAGTAGTGGTTGTAACTGGTACATGGCTTAGATGGTTATATCATCTTAAAATGGAAGCACTTCCATGTTAAGAGTGTTTATCCCTTCGAGTAAGTGGTTTGGGGTCATCTCAAATTCCTTGAGTTGATCTTTGCTTTGATTTGGCTTTCTCCCTGCTTTCCACTTCTCCCCTGCACTTGATTTCTTCATTCTAGGTGAAATTAGGGTTAGGATCCTGAGGATTCTCCTTAATCTCCCTCTTCCATGGCTCTATTTTCTTGGTAGGATTTAGAAATAGGTCCTCATGGCCTTCATCACAATAATCATAGTATTTTATGTCTATACCTGATATTTTGTCCTATTCTAATATCACATCTAGGTTTTTGGGCATCCCCAGGACCTCCTGACCTGGTTCTGACTGAATCTAGGCCCAAGGTCAAATTTGAGGTTGATACTAACTAGGTCAGGATCGAGCTCAAACCTGACTAGGTCAAGATCAAGGTCGAACCTGAATAGGTTAAGTCCAACCTCAATTTTTCCCCCCTCATTCAAATTTCTAGAATCCTTGATTTCCAAGCATCGGGCTTTCAGGATATTTATTTTCCCACCTTCGGGTTGGCCATTTCAGGTTTCAAGATAGTAAATCCTCTAATTGCATTTAATCTAGGTATATTTTCTAAAGGTTAGGACCTAATTGGGATTTAATTCTCCAAGGTGACCCCTCTAGAGGATTGTTCCCTAGTTCACTATAAAAGGAGACCTTCCTCTCTCATTTTCATCATTAAGTTTTCATGCTCAAGCACTCTCAAGCAAGGTGATTGATCCAACATTCATTATTTCACATCTCTCCATCAAGTTTTGTGAGAACATCCACAATCAAGCAATTTCAAGCTCTCAAGGTGATCAAGAAAGCATCCATTCAAGTCCTCTTCTCCATTCAAGTTCTCCATTGAAGATCAAGGATTTAAAGCATTCAAGCCATTGAAGGGATTTGGTTCAAGCATTCAAGATTCATTATTCAAACCCTAGATCTAGCCATCATGATGGTGTGATCTTCCTTCAAGATCCTTTGTTCATCTTCAAGATCCATTTTATTATTCCTTCAAGGTGGATTCCAAGCATACAATCATGGAGGTTTGATTTACATCTATTGTTTTGTTCAAGCTTTCATATCAATATACTTGTTTACATTCAAAATACAATTACATATCTATTGAATTGCATAGCTTCATTGTTAGAACCTTTTCTACTACTTTCTAACATTCCTATTTCAATTTCAATATTAAGGTTGATTCCAAACCGGGGTTTGACCAAGGCAAACCCCTCAAACAAAGAACAAAAACCCTCCTTTTCTTGTAGGTACAAGTGTGGGATTTCATATCTGAGAGCGAATTTGGATTACCTTTTCGGCAAACTTCTGAGATTTGTGAACAGAATCAAAATCAAACTTCAAATAAAGAATGTAGTATTTGACCTTTTATGAGGGTCAAACCCAACCTGAGCTCATCTTATAGAAATATTTCTAGGTATTCTCTGTCTCAAAATTTCCAATCCGGAATAGGTTGTAAAATTTCTCAAAAGTACACAGAGACATCAGAGTTTGACATTTTCCAGATCTGCCCTGATCTAAGGTTAGTATTTATATTTCAATTACTAAAGACTTCAATTCAACCATAGGGAAACATAGGGTTATTCTCTCTCTCTTCCATATTATCGTTAGATTGATTTGATTATGTATTAACCTTTTTGGTTGATCAAATTGGATTTCTCCTTTGGGAATTTGGATTTAGGAGTGAATCTCATATTTCCCCCCTTTACATTTGAATAGAGGTGAATCAATTTTACCACTATTCATTTTGGTGAACTCGACATACTTACTCTCCTTTATTTTGTTGAATTAGATGCCCTATTGTGTTAGATTTTAGATCCTTTCTTGCATCTAGATTAGATCTAGTTTATGCTCTTGCATTTTAAAATTCAAAAATCCAAAAAAAAAATTATATATTCAATAAAATCCAAAAATATTTCTTGCATTTCATTTTCCATGGAAATTATTAAGATGTTTTGGTGCATGGTTATGTTCTTTATTACTCTTCTTTTAGCATCTCTTTATCATACCTATGATTTTTATGAAAGTATCATTCACTTCATTATGTTGATGACCCTTCACTTTGCTCTTGCTTATGCAATTTGTGAAGTTGACCGACACTAGTCTGCCTACATTTAAAACTTTTGTTAGAGATTTATGTGGTAGCCTTATTAATCTTTTGGATTATGTGAAGAATTGGGTAGATGACACACCATCTCCTAATCATCCTAATCCTATCAATCCTAATCTTAATCCCAATCTTCCTATTCCGATACCTAATTCTCCAACTGTTAATCCTCGCTCTTCCCATACTTATGATGGGATTCAAGCTATCGTTTAGTATGAAGATGTGCAAGATTTCTTTGATTTACCTTCTCCTTTGATTCATGATGATATTAAAGGAAAGGGTAAAGAAACTTCTTCAAAACCTATTATCCCACCTTATATGACCTTTACTCATGAACATGATAAACAATCACCTCCTGTAGAAGCTTTACATAATATGTACACTACTGGATATAATATGGTGACTAAACAAGGTTATAAAGGTTTAGGTCTAGGAGTTAATGAGCACGGTATTAGGTTTCTAGTTCATATACCCCCTAAACTGAATATGTATGGTGTTGGGTGTTAAAAATCTCAAGTTAAGGTAGGTGATTCTAAACATCATCCTCCTCTCCCCACACCTATCTTACATAACCCTAATACTCGTCAAGCGATTGCTAAGAAGGTATATGTTGAGCTAATGAATACCAAAATAGAAATCTTTAGACCTATGCCAATAGCTTCTCTATACAAATATAAATGTCCTTTTCATTATAGTAACAAACACTTGCTGATTGTAAACATTTCAAGTTATATGTTAGAGAAAGAGCTGCTTTAGGAATTATATCTCTCTCTCGTGTAGTTTTACAATTCCTTCATAATTTTGATATAGGGGATTCCCCTCCTTTAAATATAATGTAGATGTTCTTTCCCTCTTGTCTTTGGACTGGGGGGAAAGATGTGTATCTTCATCCAGTCTCCTAGAATCCATTAATTCTTTTATTAGGGCTTAATTGGTATTCTTTCCCTTCTATTTTTCTATGGCTTTGTATTATGTTTTTAATCATCCATAGAATATATATTTTCTTTTTAAGATACCTTTGCTAAAGACATTTGTTTTGCAAAGGTAACCCTTGTCTCTATCTCTGGGGGGCAAGATACCTCTTTCTTTCTCTTTGTTTAGGGAACTGCTTTCCTTAGCTTAGTGGTATTTGTTTATATTGTAATATTATTTCAACATATTGACATATGTTTTGACTATGGATAACACTTTTATATGAGAAGTTGTCCTAAGTCATCACTTCTTCTCTATGTTGCAAATTATGTTCTTTATAAACTCTCACCCTTGCTTTGGTGTTAGGATTGTTTCCCTCATTTCAAAGATCCCTCTTCCTCCCGATTGCAGGGGGCTTGATGATTGAATCTTTGTTCCCACCTTTTGAAAGATGATATTTTATCTAAAGCACTCCTCTTTGATGGGGTCTTGTTGATAACATCTCTTTCATTTGAGGATCCTTTTCCATGAGTGACATATCCTTTTCATGATTATCTATATTCTTGGATGTAGGGGTCAATATCCCTCACTACAGATATGGTGTACATTTTTGTAAACAGGATATCTCCTTCCATTGTGAAGTAGGTATCCTCTTTCATCTTTATCCTACACTTGGGGGGCAAGGATGCCATCTCCTTCTTTTCTATCTTTTCGGGATTTCACCTCTTTCCTTGGGTAAGAAATATTTATCTATTATGTGATATCCAATCATACATGAAAATTTTGGTTTACATTGAGGATCTTTGTCCTTGATCACAACCTATTTTGTTGTTTGACATTGGGTTTCCATGGCTGATATATCTCTCACCTTGGAAACTGAATAGTGAGCTATCCCTCATAAGGGTTACTTTCTTTTCACTTCTTGCATGATATCTCTTTACATTCGTCCCTTCCATGGCCTCAAAGGAGTTGTGACTGTAGACACCTAAAATCCTTTAGAAAATAAAGTATTTTTATTTTTTGAAAAATTTCTGATGACATCATCATTTGTTAATTAATTATTTATTTAATTTATTTATTTATTTTTATGTCATTAAATCCCTTTACCTTAATTAAAAATATTTAATTAAGGAATCTCTCCCAAAAATGTTTAAATGTTATTTAAACATTATCTCCTTATTTATTAATTATTTAATTAATAAATTGACCAAAAATCCCAAAATAAATAATTTATTTATTTTTAGCCCAAAACTTGGCCATTTTCCTTAAGACCACTAACCTCTTCTAGAATCTTATAATCCTTCTTTAATTTTGATTAAAGACTAATCCCATCATTTCCTAACCCTAATCCCAACTTAAAATATTTAATTAAGATTAAATATTTAATCCTCATATTTATTAAATTCATTTTTAATAAATATTCTCAAACCTAAACCATGGAAATAAATAAATCTTTATTTATTTCCTAAAATCCATATTTATCCTAAGTTCTAGACTCTTCTAGAAAGTCTTTATCCTTGTCCCCCTAATCCTAATCCTAATCCTAATCCCCCCTAACCTTGTCACATTCCCTAAACAAGGTTAGCCAACTCCTAAGCTTAACCCAAAGTCAACAAACTTCTAGAAACTTCTCTTACATGCATTAAATGCATATAAAGCCTCCTTATCCCTCTTACATGCATTTATGATGCATTTAAGAAGCCCCTCACCCCTTTCTTACACCCTTTGACCTTAGGCACATTTCCCAAATTGTGCACATCCCTCCCATCTTTCAACCCAATGCCCTTGTGAAACTTGTCACAAGGAGGTGGCCCTGAACTAGCACAATCCATGTGCTCCCCTTTGAATGAATCTTGGCCTCTCTTAAGGATTTTGATCTTGGCCACTCATTCCCCCTTAGGAAAGCCTATAAATACTCCTCATTTCTAAGAGCAAAATACCTATTCACTTTTTATTTCAAGCAATGTTATAATGCTAGAATAGCTCTAAATCATTTAGCTTTCATACTAATTGTTAGTTTTAATCATTTTCAAGCATTTTTAGCTCACATCTTAGCATAGAACTAATGGATTAACTTAGTTTAATTCTTGTTTATGCATCATTCTCACATCTATTTTGGGTTCTAAAATCTACTTAATCATACTAGTTGCATAAATCTTGAGTTCTTGAAGCCTTAGGGGCAATTTTGGGTGTTCTACCCAATATTGTGCCATTTTTGGGGTGTTCATGAATCTCAATCCATCTTAGCATGCATTATAATATGCTCCAAGTGCTTAGAGAGCACACCCACATCCACTTAAGCAAGAGCAAATCAAACAGTGCTTGGGTGCACCTATTTTAGCTCAATCTGAGGTGGCTTAGCTTAGAGTTTCCTTGTTTTGGATTGATTTCATGTTAGATTAAAATCTTAATGTTTGATTGATTTGAGCCTTTCAAAATAGATACAAGTATTCTCAAAAGCCTTGTCTACATTCTGGCACGCCCGGTGGGACCCACTTCACAGGTTCTTTGCAAACATTCTGATGGATTTTGGAGTGTTTTCAGATTTTTCAAGCTTATAGGTGGACGAAGCACTTCTAATTCTTCTTCCTCTTCTTGTCTTTATTCTTCTTCTATTCCATCTACTTCTTCTTCTTCTTGCGAGATCTTGGCCAATTTTTCTCAAAAAATAATAATAATCCATAAGGAAACGAAATCATTCACACCTTGTTTTAGTGCTTAAAATGAACCCCCAAATCATTCTTGAATATGTTAAAGACTAAAATTTGCAAAATTTGTTCTAACAAATAAGAAAAATCAATCAAAACATTTGCATCCTTGCAACATCAAGGTTTTAGATGCATTCATGCAAAAATTAGGAATATTTCAAGTTTTGGGTACTTAAAAAAAAAAAAAAAGAACCTCAAATTTGCATCTCATTTCTAAAAACATTCAAAATCAATCCTAAAAGTGCATGCAAAAGTTCCTAAAATCAATCCTAAAAACTTTGTTTTTATTTGAAAAACTAACTTCATTTTGCAAAAATCTTGAATGCCTTCTTTTTCAAATTTCACGCATCAAAGCTAAATTAGGAACTTGTCTTTTGGAGCTAAAAAATCAAAGCAAAGGTCAAAACAAATCTTGAATGAAACTAAAGGAATAAAGCTAAGTCCTAAGAGTCATTGTCATTTTGAAAATCAAACGCACTCTTGAATGCATTAAAAGAAAAAAATCTCTATTCTTTCCTTTTCAATTCAAGCAAACGCATAATCAAATCTTGAATGCCTTAAAGGATCAAAACAAAGCACTTCAAAGTTCTTAAAACAACATGCCAATCTCAATCTTGAATGATCAAAGAAAGAACTTGCAATCACTCAAATCGCTTACTTTTTGGAGAAAGAACAACTCAAAATCTAAACACTTGTGTCTTCAGTTATTCAAATTCAAACATCACTTAATCAATTTGGGAAAAAGAACAACTTGCTTGATGTGCATCTAGGAGCTTTCATTTTTTAAATCCTTGTTAAAGTAAGCAATGTAGAACATTTGAACTTGGACAAGTTCACTTGTTCTACTTTTAGCGAGGCCTGTCCAAGGAGAAAAGCACTTCCTCCTGAAAGAATTACCTTAAATCGGTATCCCCCCTAGCCGGTATATAAATAAAGTGAAGGCAAAAATTACTCACTTATATCTCCTAATCCACAGGCATTTTGTGCCAAATGCAAATGTCTTGGGATGGTAAATATTCCTCCCCCAGTATTGTTGGCTAGGCTCTTAAGTGAGTCACAGGCAGTCAGCATAACTGGGTATGGAAACTCCATGGAACTATTAAAAACTTGATAAAATAGAGGCTACTCTATCTACATCTGAAAGTATCAAAATCCTTGTGCAAGGACTGATTCCAAGGGGTTTACCAGGTCACCTCAAGATTACTCACCATTTGTATTCCCTTTTAGGGGGTACCAAGCTGTGGGCAAGCGATTTTGATACTCACCTTCCTTAGGTAGATCTGCTTGAAGTGCATAACAGTCAAATGCTTCATGAAAACTTTGTTGGAACATACACTTTCAAAGCTTTATTAGAGTCAGTTATCTTGTTTGTATCCCGTAAGGTTGCTTTGTCCCTTGTGGAGATTGCTTTTCCAAAAGTCTTGTTTATCTATCCTTTGCCATTGGAAAACATTGAATCAACCTACAAACTTGATACTCAGAAAGTCTTGCAGAAATTAGATATCCAAAAAGCCTTTTTGTCTCAAACCAACTATCAGGAATTTCCCCAAAGTTATGCCAAATTTGATCAAATATCCAAAAGCTAAGTTGCCCAAATCCAAAGATTATCAAGAGAAGAAAGTTGCTAAAAGAAACCTTAAGAGCCATCAATCCTCTATCCAAGCAACCCAAGTAGAAGAAAAATATCAAGAAAGGCTTGATAATATTGGCTATAATGCAAGAGTCAAACAGTTTGCCTATCGATTCTGAGTAAACCATTGCTACGTCAACCTTGAAAGAGAATATTAGCTAGATCCTTTGCATGTCCCATTCTACCTTCAGATCACAAAATCCTATCTTGGCAGTCCTTCATCCTAGTATCATCCTAGTTTCATCTCAGCATCGTCACCAAATCCTTAGTTGCATTCTAGAGTTCTTAGTTGCATTCATCATCATCTTCCTAGCAGCATCATAGATCATCCATCCTCGTTACATTTGCATCATCCTTTTAGAAAGAGCATTGTTCCATCATCCTTCACCATCTTTCCATCAACAATCCACAATCAGAATCCCAAATCCTTGATCCAAATCCAGCATCCATTATCCAAAACAGAGTCCACCATCCTTTGCACCAAAATCCAAAGATCCAAATCCATAAGCACTTAGTGTTCAAAACTTTTGAGTTGTTTCCATCCCTTATCCTAAATTAGATATCATCCCCTTTTTGACAGAGCATTGTCTAAAGGAAATCTGACTTGTCCTTCCATAGCCTCATCATCTCGAGCAAGAGATTGGCTTGTATTGATAAGAATCTAGTTGACCGAAGATCATTAGTCTATCCTAGGTTGACCAAATCCTATTACTAATCCTCCATCAGGAAAAATAGCATCTCATTGTTGACACTTAGTAATCTTCCACCAGCATCCCACCAATCCTCCACCCAATCTTGACCCAAATTAGAGCATCCCATCAAGCCTCCATCATCATCAAACTTTTTTACCAATTTGTCACCATCTTCCATCAAATCTTCTGCCATCTTTGATTCATATCCAAGCATCTCACCAATCCTTGCATTATCAAAATTTCATCATCCTTAGAAGTTCCTTAAGCTTGCATCCATAATTATTTAGTCTTTAGGAAATATCTTGCATCCATCTAGCATCTGCATCTCCATGCCTGTCGAGACAAGATCTAGATCTAGAAAAAGAAGGAACATGAATCCTTATCCAATCACCAGTTCATCTGATCCCAACATTTTTACCAGTGTGATGATAGCCTATGATCCCCAAATACAAACTAGAAATACATGGGATGATCCCAATATCCCCTTGGCTCCTCTGGCAATAGAAACATTTGTGAATCATCCAAAGAATCCACCAGTAGTTAATACACTCATGGCCCAAAACTAGCAAAGTATGTTCACTAACTTTGCACAAGCACATTCTTCCATTCCACCATATCTCCATCCTCACATTCCCATAAGTACTATCCAAATCCCAACACATGTATACTCTCCATTCATCCAACCATTCCTTGATCCAACCTTGCAAACATCTCAAGCAACCTCCACCATTCCCCTTCTTCTACAAGGAAGCTTCGCAAGTCCCATAACACAAGCTGTAACACCATCTACTCCATTCCCTATCACAGGTACTTCATCATCTGCTAGGGCTACCCAAGCTCTTGCACAAATCCAATGCTTGTCCCAGAATCAACTCCCACCTCTTACACAAACCTTTGCACAAGAAGTTCCACCATCTTCCATAGGCCAAGCAACACCTTTCACTTCGGGAGGGATGTAATCATCCTTCCCCTTCACTTCACAAGCTTCCACATCCACACCTTTTGTGCCAAGAGGGACGCAATCATCTTTTCCTTTCAATCCCCAAGCTTCAGCATCCACACCATCATTTCAAGGGTCAATGCAATTGTTTTCCTCTTTCACCCAGCAAACCTCTACATCATCTACTCCAGGGGTAGCGCAATCATTCCCCTTTCAAAATCAAAAAACTTCCACATCACCTTTTTCATGGGGAACACAAGCATCCTCTTCATTCTCCCCCCAGCAAACATCTACCCAGGCACAAGCCCAACAAAATTCCTTCACCATAGGAATGCCTTCCATGGGTTTTTCCAATCCACCATTCATATCCCAAACTCCCATTACATCTACCTTCCAGGCATCTGTTGCAGCACAATTCCCACCTCACACTGGTTCTCATTGGGGTCTCACTCAAGAAGACATGAAAGCCTTCAGAATACCAACTCACTCTCCTACATCCATGTTTGCAAACCAACAAGCCACCTTCTCACAAGTAGCATGACGGCAACCATCTCAACCTCCACCAGCTTCACCCTTCACAAGCTATCCATTTCCAATACCTAGTGCTTTTCAGCAAATTCCTCCACCTCAGTAGAAAAGTTCCTCCCATTCATAAGTTATCTTTCCCAGCCACCCTTTGCTTCAAGCTTCCCTACATCAGTTCCACCCTTAAGAAATGCAGGAATGCACCTGACCTATATTGGTCAACCACATAGCCAAGTTCAGCAAGGACCATCTTATCAACAAGCTACATCATTCCACCAGCCACCCCCATAGTAACCATACTTCCAGTCACAACAACAAACCCCCATCATTCCCCAACAACAACAAGTTTCCTCCTATCAGTTACAGTAGCAAGTCCCCGTCATCCCGCAACACCAATAAGCAGTCTTGTATCCTCCACCGTAATATCCCCTTATGCTACATCAGCAATATCCCCAGCAAACATCACTCCAAAATCCACTCCAATCTACCTATCCCGCTGGATCATCTCCATATCCCACTCCATAATACCCATCTCAAATGGGAGCACCCACTCAAACACTAATCAATGCCAAGTGGGAAGCCATGAAGAACGCTCTTAAGGAGCTTCAAACTAGTACTAAGAACAAAACCTACAAGTTTGAGGAGGTGTGTCCTTATCCATTTGACTGATCCATTGCCACTATACCTTTCCCCAAGCACTTTGAGACACCTAAATTTGATAAATATCAGGGGAAAGGAGATCCAGTCAACCATATTAAAGAATTCTATATGGCATGCCAAGATGTGGCTTACAGTGATAACTATCTCTTACGACTATTCCCCAAAAGCTTGGGAGGAACTATTGTTGAATGGTTCTACAAAATACCATGTGGGACTATCACGACCTTTGCTAAACTTTCTAAAAAGTTCATTGCCCACTATGCCCACAATGTTGAGAATGAGTTGACCTTGTTAGATCTCTGCAACTCAAAATAGAAAGAACAAGAATGCTTATCAAAATACTTGCAACGATGGCAGAACCTTACCACTAGGTTATCATACCAGCCACCTAAAAAACATTTGACCAAAATCTTTATTGATAATCTGCATCCTAAGCTGTCCCACTTCATGAGGATGAATTGTCTCCAAACCTATCAAGATATCAAGAGCAAGGGGATAGGTATTGAAAAGGACCTCCTAGATGAAGGCATGATCTGACACTTCAAAAATGATGCCCAAAAACTCAGCAATGATAAATCTCGTTACTGGAATCGTAACAAGAACATTGTTACTAATGGAGCCACTAATACCAAGCATGTCCAATTTGTCATGGCTAGTCCTCCATCAACTCCTACATACCAACAACAAGTGCCCGTCTATCAGCAACCTCCTCAAGTCCATCAGCAACCCATGCAACAATATCATTCTCAGAATAATCAGCAGAATTATCAGTAGCAAGCCCATCAAGCTTATCAAGGTAATCCAAACAATCAGGTCAATGTCATTAATGTTGCTCCCAAACAACACAAGCCCAAAGCTCAGAACAATCCAAGGAAGACCTTCACACCACTGGGTGAACCTCTAGATGTTATCTTTCACCGAATGGCCAAGGCCAACTTGATCATGTTTCCACCAATCCAGCCAGTTGATGATAACACTCCCAAGCCCGATTGGTACAAAGATCATGAATACTATGATTATCATCATGTCAAAGGACACACTACTTTGAAGTGTATGAGACTCAAAAACTATATCCAAGATCTCATTGATCAAAAAGAGATTCAAGTAGATACACTCGCTCAAGCCTCACCAAATGCCAATTTACAAATCTATCAGAATGTGTTCCCACAACACAATGCTGGGAAGAACCAAGCCAATACCAATCATCCCCAAAATCATAGCAAAGGCAAGCAACAAGATCACACTATTGCCTACATCAATTATGATAAATTTGTTGGATGTATAACCGAAGTTGAGCCCATAGTCAATGCCATCCATGTTAGAGGAGCGGATTTTCAATGTGTTCGTACTACCCACAGAGGCTAGATCATTGTTGTTGGTGCCTGTCCAAGGCTAGTACACAATGCACACAATGTACAGTATAACCTCATAGAACATCTTGGGAACACACCAGCCCAAATATCCATCTTGGACCTTCTCCGCACTTCACCTCTCCATCAAGAGATCCTTGACCAAGCTCTCAAAGAAGGACATGTCCCCATAGACATTAACACCACCCAGTTTGAGACCCTTATGGGACATCTATCTATAGCCTATGCTTTATCCTTCAAAACATCCAACATGCCAGACATTGCACCTGACCATACTTTCCCTCTCTGTATCACCATCATGGTCAGAGACTTTGCCATCAAACGGGTCTTAATAGCTAATGGCTCAGCCCTGAACTTGTGTACTTTGAAATTCATTCAACAGATTGGGTTCACCCAGGCTGATATAGCACATGAAGTAATCACTATCAAAGCCTATGACAACTTGGAGCGTACCTCTGAAGGTGCCATTACTTTGCCTATTCAGCTAGGCCTAGCAACACAAGATACCATTTGTCATGTTGTTAATCTTGACCTACCATTCAATATCCTCCTCGGCCGACCATGGATTCATTCCATCAAGGTTGTACCATCCACATGCCATCAGTGCATCAAATTTTTGCATCAAGGCACTGAGGTTACCATCCATGCTGATCCCCAACCCTTCGAATACTATCATGCAATGGAAGCATCATTCCCTCACTCCACTCATTGTCCTGGAACTGACATTGGTACTTCTATTGCCAACTCATCCCGATCCCATTGCGATCTAGAAACCATTCTCACCTTCACCCTCTCTTCCATCAAGATCAATAACCAGGGCTGTGGTGAATATAGCCTAAATGATGCATTTTCCATAGGGGCCCTCCCACGTGATCCACATACTCAAGGGTGCCTGAGTCACCAAAGCAAGCCTATTGAAGAGCATCATGAAATCAAGAGAATGGGACCTATGACTTTTGAATCCCATGGCACATTAAACAGTCAAGAAATGGATCCTAACATTAATAGGTGGTTGTACAAAGATCCCCCACCACCTGACACTCAACTCCTTGGCTACTTCAAAGATAAATACCCACAATTGCACAAGTACACTACTGAGCAATGGAACTATCAAGGTGGTGGTCTGGGACCACAAGAAGGCAGAAGCAAAGACCCAATTATAGCATCCAAAAACCCACAACTTCAAGGTCTTGGCTTTAATACCCCTCGCCTGCATATATAAGGGCCCAATACCACAATTGGGGGCACCAACATGACTAGCGTTCCCCTCTTGAATAGCTAGGACAACCTCATAGAAATTGAAGATATCCCTGAAGAGAAAGAAATCAAATCCTATGATGATATCTTTAACGATGACACCCTCTTGGGGACTTCTATCCAACAACTTGCCATCAATCTCATAGAACTTCCCCTCATTCACCCTCAACTCATAGATTGGCACCAACCAACCATTGCACACATCAATGAGTTCCAAAGCATGGAAGCACTCCTAGAATTCATGTGGGCATCAGGCCCACAATCAGTTCACAATTCAGAGTCAACTCACATCTATAAGCTTGACCCAAAAGGATACTTTGGGGAGGAGGCAAGCTTTAGCTACAAAAGAGAAATAGAAAAAGTAAAACATGAGTCTTTATGTGAAAACCCTTCTGGAGCACATTCTGATTCCAAAATAGTAAAAATAAAGAGCGTATCTTCTAGTGAAAACTTGGCAATTCAAGCACTAGAAGATGAAGACTTGCCTCTTCCTCCCATCTAGGATTGCAGACCAGATTAGTCACCTATCATTGTAGAAGAAACCAAGCTAGTCAACTTGGGTACAGAGGAATGTCCAAGGATCACCTACATTGTGGCCAACATGACAGAAGGTGAAGAAATGGCTTTGATTGCGCTCCTTAGAGAATCAATCATAAATTTTGCATGGTCATATGCACACATGCCTAGGCTTGATCCTAATCTTGTCATCCATCATCTAGCAGTGGATCCTAATGTCAAGCCAGTAAAGCAGAAGCTGAGAAAAATGCATCCAAAAGTTGCCTTAGTAGTCAAAGCAGAGCTTGAAAAACTCCTCCAAGCCAAGATTATCAGAGCTATAGATTACTCCGATTGGATCTCTAACATGGTGCCTATCACAAAGCCTTCAGGTGACATCAGAATATGCACAGATTTCAAGGACCTAAACAAGGCATGTCCTAAAGATGATTTCCCACTACCAAATATAGACATGATTGTAGATCTTACAACAAGTCATGAAATGCGGTCACTAATGGATGGCTTTTCAGGCTATAATCAGATTCGTATAGTAGAAGCAGATCAACATAAAATAGCATTCACAACTCCATGGGGTACCATTTGCTACAACATGATGCCATTTGGGCTAAAGAATGTAGGAGCCACATATTAGAGAGCGATGACAACAATCTTCCATGACATGATCCACAAGATCTTAGAAGACTATGTGGATGATATTCTTGCAAAATCAAAGACACACCATGAACACCTTGACATTCTTGAGAATGTGTTTGATTGCCTGCAACACTATGGGTTAAAGCTCAATCCAAAGAAATGTGTCTTTGGTGTTACATCTGGAAAGCTTCTAGGTTTCATAGTATCACGATGAGGCATAGAGATCGACCCCAAGAAGGTCAAAGAAATAACAAAAATGCCTCCACCAAAAAAACTCAAATAGCTCAGAAGCCTACAAGGAAAGCTTCAATCAGTGCGTCAGTTCATTTCTCAACTAGCAGACAAGTGCCAACCTTTTACACATCTCTTATGCAAGACACAAGCTTCAAATGGGATCCCATATGTCAGAGAAGCTTTGATAAACTCAAGGATTATCTAGCCAACTCTCCAATCCTAGTACCACTAGTTCTAGGATTCCCTCTCATACTCTACATCTTGACAACCACTATAGCAGTGGGGGCACTCTTAGCTTAGCATGATGATGAAAACAAAGAGAGAGCCATCTACTACATCAGTCGAACTCTCGTCGGCTATGAGCTTAATTACTCACCTATGGAAAAAGCATGCCTTGCAGTGGTCTTTGCCACTCAAAAGCTTAGACACTACATGCTCAGTCACACAATCAGGCTCATTTCAAAAGTAGATCCCCTCAGATATCTGTTATCAAGGGCAACTCTCACAGGCCATATGGAAAAATGGGTCATGTTACTTAGTGAGTTTGATATTCAGTACATAGATCGGAAAGCAATCAAAGGGCAATTCATTGTCGATCAGCTAGCAAAGGCACCACTGGGGGATGCTTATCCCCTACTTATGGAATTCCCTGATGAAAACTTATGCATGATCAAAGAACAACCCATGTGGAAGCTATACTTTGATGGCTCCTACACATTACATGGATTAGGGGTAGGAATCCTATTTGTCACACCTCAAGGTGACTACATTCCAAAAGTCATTCAAGTTGGGATTTTCATGTACCAATAACATTGCAAAATATGAGGCACTCATCTCAAGTCTCAAAACAACCATTCAATGGAATATCACAGAACTACAAGTGTTTGGAGATTCATAGTTGATTATCAAGCAAGTCCTAGATGAATATCAGACGAAGGATGACAAGCTGCTACCCTATAAAGAACTAGTGGACAGATTGAAAGAGCATTTCCTAAATCTACAATTCACATAGATACCCCAACTTCAGAACAAAGTAGCAGACGCAATGGCAACTATTGGATCTTTGTTAGAAATCCCTCGCAATGCATCACAATATGAATTCCTAGTCGAGCAGCTACATGCACCAGCTTATGAGAACACCGATGTAGAAATGGTGTGTGTCTTGGTTGGTCCTCAGTCTCTGTGGTACCATGACATCCATGCATATCTAAAGAATGGTATCATATCTCCCCATCTCACCAATAACCAACGCCAAAACCTTATTCATAGAGCTTCCCACTACACTCTTGTAGCCAACACCCTTTATCGTCAAGGGTATCACAATATCCTTTATAGCCGTTTAGATTCAAATGAGGTCGTCCTAGCTTTACAAGAGGTCCACACTAGAATTTGTGGTGCCCACATGAGTGGCATGGTTCTAGCTAAGTAGTTGCTTTGAGTTGGGTATTATTGGCCAACCATGGAACATGATGCTTGTGAGTTTGTCATAAAATGTTTACCATGTCAGTAGCATGCAAATTTGATTCATGCACCAACACAAGACTTGCAGCCCATTGCGCCACCTTGGCCATTTTCATGTTGGGGCTTTGACCTTGTCGGCTTAATCGCTCCCCTTTCCTCGGATGGACACAAGTACATAATAACTACCATAGAGTACTTCACCAAATGGGTTGAAGCAATTCCACTCACCCTAACTACTAACATTCAAATATCCAAGTTCATCCTTTACCACATCATTTGTCGCTTTGGCATACCATCTACCATCTTCACAGACCATGGCACACCTTTTGAAAACCAACATGTGGATGATCTGTGTGCCAGACTCCACATCCATCACCATTTCTCTATTCCATATTTCCCTCAAGGAAATGGCTAGGCTGAGGCAACCAACAAAACTATCTTGAAAATCCTCAAGAAGGTTGTCAATGATTCTGTTCATGACTGGCACCTCCAAATCAATCCTGCCCTTTGGACCTACCGTACTTCTTATCACACTCCCACAGGCACCACCCCATATTCCCTTGTATATGGTGCCGAAGCCATTCTACTGATCGAGGTCGAGATCCCATCATTGTGAGTCTCCATGAAGAACTACACCACTAATGAAGACTATCCTATGGCCTGTCTCACACAGCTAGACCTGTTAGATGAAAAAAGACAGCAAGCATATGATCACCTAGTTGCATACCAGAATTGACTCAAAAGGAATTATAACAAGAAGGTTCATCCTAGACAGTTCTAGGTCAGTGACATGGTCCTCAAAGAAAATTAGAAGGTCTAAGCAAACAGAGAAAAGAAAGGCAAGTTTGAGCCTACTGTGTTGAGCCCCTATGTTGTCACAGCATGCTTCAGCTCTGGCACCTATCAGCTATCTACACAAGAAGGTGAGCCTTTGAATGATCCCATCAACATCATACATCTAAAGAGGTTCTATGCTTGAACCAGATCCTACATATTCAGAAAATCCATAAAAATTGGAAAAAATACAAAAAAAAAAAAAAAGCAAAAAGCAAAAAAAAAGAAAATAAAATAATCTTCCAAAGGTGAAAACTTGGCAATTCAAATGCCTTTGACAAGTATGTTGGTGAAAACCGGGCAAATAGGCACCATACATAGTGGACCAAGTCATTATCTATCAAACTCCCATCCCCCCATCCTAGCATCTCAGTCCTTTTTCTACCATCCCCATCTCCATCCACCATCCCCCCACATTCCTCTTTTTTCATAATCCTCAAGCCAATCTGCCCTCTCATCTGTCCTATATCTTGCACATATGTTGTATCATATCTTGTACTATCTCCTGTCTAGCACCGTCCTTCTTGTATATCCTGTATAGCGAGATCTTCCTATTCCCAATCCTGAGCTTCTGTACATATCCCTTGTATATATTTTCCTGTCCGCTATACATATCATCCCACCTTGTTGTACATAACCTTGTCAGTCCTGTAGTAGCATTTGATTAGAACAGCTTGTCCTACCCAGCCTTGTACTTCAGCAACATCCCTTGTCAACTATTCTTGATCCCAGTGATTATTCTTTGACTTCATCATTTGCCCAGCGACCAGCAACACTCATTCTCTCATCAATCAGTGGGTCCTTGAGGATGTATCTTTCCTCCTGTCAAATCTAATCTTCCACCAATCACACCAGGTCCGTGTCCATGTATCCTTCCACATGTTCAGACCCATCTTCCCACCATCAATCACTCACTCACATCAAATCTCTCTCCTTGGCAAAGGCTATCTTTTTGGAGTTCTCATTTTGGTCTTGGATTTTGTCCTTTGGATCTTGTTAATCTTTTATGGCTTCTCGTTGTTCTCTACTCAAAGTTGCCATGATCCTTTATATCATGGTACGCTGTGAATGAGGATAATCTGGGGCAAGGTCTTTTGCTCTTTTGCTTCTGCCTGTGAGTCAGTCGTGTGTTTGTGGTTTCTTCCACATCATTTCCACCATGCCTCCTTCGGGTTTCATGTGTGATGTTGGGGCAACCCTGCGTGTCTTTTTAGCATCAGTTCTATGCAACACTAGTGACAAGGCCTCGTGATCCCAGTATCCTTGGCAGGTCTCTAGCATTTCTATATTAAACTAGGTTATGCTCTCCACTTTTGCACTTGGAGCCCCCCAAATCCCCTGCATTCTTGCATCATATACATTCATCTTGCATCTCTCATGTAGCTGCATCTTGCATTTTGCATTCCATCTCATCTTGCATTCACCCATCTTTGCTCTTGGAAGATTGGTTATTTATCTCCCTTGCTTCCTTAGTCCTTCCTTTTCTATTTTCTTTCGAGAAAATTCCACAACATTTACTCCTTGCGTTATTTTCTCGAGGGGGCACAACCCCTTATTCCTCTAAATTCTATCTTTGGGCATCTTATTTTCTTGTCTTTGACGTCATGCCACTTGCGGCATCGCATCAAAGAGGAGAAAAATGTAGACACCTAAAATCTTTTAGAAAATAAAGTATTTTTATTTTTTGAAAAATCCCTGATGACATCATCATTTGTTAATTAATTATTTATTTAATTAATTTATTTATTTTTATGTCATTAAATCCCTTTACCTTAATTAAAAATATTTAATTAAAGAATCCCTCCCAAAAATATTTAAATGTTATTTAAACATTATCTCTTTATTTATTAATTATTTAATTAATAAATTGACCAAAAATCCCAAAATAAATTATTTATTTATTTTTTGCCCAAAACTTGGCCATTTTCTTGAAGACCACTAACCTCTTCTAGAATCTTCTAATCCTTCTTTAATTTCGATTGAAGACTAATCCCATCATTTCCTAACCCTAATCCCAACTTAAAATATTTAATTAAGATTAAATATTTAATCCTCATATTTATTAAATTCATTTTTAATAAATATTCTCAAACCTAAACCATGGAAATAAATAAATCTTTATTTATTTCCTAAAATCCATATTTATCCTAAGGAAGTTCTAGACTCTTCTAGAAAGTCTTTATCCTTGTCCCCCTAATCCTAATCCTAATCCTAATCCCCCCAACCTTGTCACATTCCCTAAACAAGGTTAGCCAACTCCTAAGCTTGACCCAAAGTCAACAAACTTCTAGAAACTTCTCTTACATGTATTAAATGCATTTAAAGCCTCCTTATCCCTCTTACATGCATTTATGATGCATTTAAGAAGCCCCTCACCCCTTTCTTACACCCTTTTACCTTAAGCACATTTCTCAAATTGTGCACATCCCTCCCATCTTTCAACCCAATGCCCTTGTGAAACTTGTCACAAGGAGGTGGCCCTGAACTAGCACAATCCATGTGCTCCTCTTTGAATGAATCTTGGCCTCTCTTAAAGATTTTGATCCTGGCCACTCATTCCCCATTAGGAAAGCCTATAAATACTCCTCATTTCTAAGAGCAAAATACCCATTCACCTTTTATTTCAATCAATGTTATAATGCTAGAATAGCTCTAAATCATTTAGCTTTCATACTAATTGTTAGTTTTAATCATTTTCAAGCATTTTTAGCTCACATCTTAGCATAGAACTAATGTATTAACTTAGTTTAATTCTTGTTTATGCATCATTCTCACATCTATTTTGGGTTCTAAAATCTACTTAATCATACTAGTTGCATAAATTTTGAGTTCTTGAAGCCTTAGGGGCAATTTTGGGTGTTCTACCCAATATTGTGCCATTTTTGGGGTGTTCATGAATCTCAATCCATCTTAGCATGCATTAGAATATGCTCCAAGTGCTTAGAAAGCACACCCACATCCCCTTAAGCAAGAGCAAATCAAACAGTGCTTGGGTGCACCAGTTTTAGCTCAATATGAGGTGGCTTAGCTTAGAGTTTCCTTGTCTTGGATTGATTTCATGTTAGATTAAAATGTTAATGTTTGATTGATTTGAGCCTTTTAAAACAGATACAGGTATTCTCAAAAGCCTTGTCTACAGTGACCTTATTGGCTTGGACTAGGTTTTGTTTATGGATATTGTCTTGATGTTGAAGAAGGCTTTATCCTTGTTCTTTTCTTTCCTTAACATGTCAAAATAGTATGTTTTTTCCATCTTAATGAGGGGGGCATATATAGGACCTCCCTTGTACTATAGTTTTTTATTTTTATATGCTAAATCTTGGAAGGTAACGCACATAAGTTGCTAAATCTTGAAAAGACATGCATTTATATGCTAAATCTTCTGATGGTAACACACATAAGTTGCTAAATCCTAAGGAGACACGCATTTTTTCAAAATTTTCAATATGCTAAATCTTGGAAGGTAATGCACATAAGTTGCTAAATCCTGAAAAGACACGCATTTATATGCTAAATCTTCTGAAGGTAATGCACATAAGTTGCTAAATCCTGAGGAGACATGCATTTCATATTCATAGCGATACAAGAAGGTAGATCTATGGGTATTCTAGAAGCCTTCAGAAGATGCATTACAATTGCAATCACAGTTTATGGGTGAACCTGTTGGGCTCTCCCTCCAAGGTGATTTACGGTAAGGTGGGCATCTTATTGGGTGAGGTAATCACTTTCTCCTTTCTCTCTTTTCACTTCCATGCTAGTAGGACTGGATCATGAAGCTATGTTATTTATAGTGTTTCTCTTATCTTTTTTATGTAAATATTTATGCTTTTATGATAGCTTTCCAAATATGATATTAGTATGAGAATTATTTTTTTTAGCGAGGTTTCTTATGCTAATTGATTTCAGTTATTTAGTACTAACCTTTGTTCTTTTGGCACCCTCGTGGGTGTATGTTGAGTTAGAATCCTTAGTCTAGGGGCTTGTGTCCTTAGCTAGGTGTTATTTTATCTTGTCATGAATCCACTTGGATCTCCTCTTTCTTCTCCTTTACCAAGAGTTTGCATCGAGTCCATACTCTTGCTAAAGTGGGGGCTTAATGCGTCATCTTAAAATGGAAGCACTTCCATGTTAAGAGCATTTATCCCTTTGAGTAAGTGGTTTGGGGTCATCTTGAACACCTTGAGTTGATCATTTCTTTGATTTGGCTTTCTCCCCACTTTCCACTTCTCGCCTACACTTGATTTCTTCATTCTAGGTGAAATCAGGGTTAGGATACCAATGATTCTCCTTAATTTCCCTCTTCATGGCTCTATTTTCTAGGTACAATTTAGAAATAGGTCCTCCTAGCCTTCATCATAGTAATCATAGGATTTTATGTCTATTCCTGACATTTTGTCCTTTTCTGATATCATTTCTAGGTTTCTGGGCATCCCCGGGACCTCCTGACCTGGTTCTGACTGAATCTGGGCCTAGGGTCAAATTTGAGGTTGATCCTAACTAGGTTAGGATTGAGGTTGATCCTGACTAGGTCAGGTCCAACCTCAATTTTTCCCCCCTCATTCAAATTTCTAGAATCCTTCATTTTCGGGCATCAAGCTTTTGGGATATTTATTTTCCTGCCTCCGTGTTGGCCATTTCGAGTTTTGGGATGGTAAATCCTCTAATTTCATTTAATCTAGGTATATTTACTAAAGGTTAGGACCTAATTGGGATTTAATTCTCCAAGGTGGCCCCTCTAGAGGATTTTTCCCTAGTTCACTATAAAAGGAGGCCTTCCTCTCTCATTTTCATCATCAAGTTTTCATCCTCAAGCACTCTCAAGCAAGGTGATTGATCCAACATCCATTATTTCACATCTCTCCATCAAGTTTTGTGAGAACATCCACAATCAAGAAATTGCAAGCTCTCAAGGTGATAAAGAAAGCATCCATTCAAGTCCTCTTCTCCATTCAAGTTCTCCATTGAAGATCAAGGATTTAAATCATTCAAGCCATTGAAGGGATTTGGTTCAAGCATTCAAGATTCATTATTCAAACCCTAGATCTAGCCATCATGATGGTGTGATCTTCCTTCAAGATCCTTTGTTCATCTTCAAGATCCATTTCATTCTTCCTTCAAGGTGGATTCCAAGCATACAATCATGGAGGTTTGATTTACATCTATTGTTTTGTTCAAGATTTCATATCAATATACTTGTTTACATTCAAAATACAATTACATATCTATTGAATTGCATAGCTTCATTGTTAGATCCTTTTCTAATACTTGCTAGCATTCCTATTTCAATTTCAATATTAAGGTTGATTCTAAACTGGGGTTTGACCAAGGCAAACCCCTCAAACAAACAACAAAAACCATCTTTTTCTTGCAAGTACAGGTGCGGGATTTTGGATCTGAGAGCGAATTTGGATACCATTTTCGGCAAAATTTTGAGATCTGTGAATAGAATCAGAATCGGACTTCAAATAAAGAATCTAGTATTTGACCTTTTATGAGGATCAAACTTGACCTGAGCTCATCTTGGAGAAATATTTTTGGGTTTTCTCTATCTTGGAATTTCTGGTCTGAAACAAGTTGCAGAATTGTGTGAAAGTACACAGACATCAGAATTTTACATTTTCCAGATCTGCCCTAATTTGAGGTTAGTATTTATATTTCAATTACTAAAGACTTCAATTCAACCATAGGGAAACATAGGGTTATTATCTCTCTCTTCCATATTCTCCTTAGATTGATTCGATTGTGTATTAACCTTTTTGGTTGATCAAATTGGATTTCTCCTTTGGGAATTTGGATTTAGGAGTGAATCTTATATTTCCCCTATTTACATTTGAATAGAGGTGAATTAATTTTACCACTATTCAACGGTATGCTATGAAGAACCCTAGGTTGTGGTTGTTTGAGGATTGGGAGACACACAGAAAGATTCTTCATTATTCAAACCTCTTCATTGTATCAAATGTCCACTTTGTCAGATATGGGGGAAGACCGCATAATAAAACTCTTTGGAAGGTTTGTGAGTCAGACCACGAGGCAATACTCGAGACAATCAATGGTAGGGCAGACCCAATTGGTTCATTGGACTAAATGGAGATACACAATATTGTAACATGTCAAATTTATATAGCACTATAAATTGGGTGGACTACATTACCCCATATGTATAACAGGAAGTTTGTAAGATTTAATGGCAACTTTTCTCTTCTATTTTTGGTGCAATACCAGAAGGTTTTCTCTGCTCAGCTCTTTCCTCCAGTGCTCCTATTGAGTTGAGTTGTAAAAATATTTCTCATTATTAATAAAAAACTATTATTTTGTTATGTCAATGACTTGTAGGCACATAATACTTGGAAGGCCATGGAAGAGCCTTAAGGAACCAACTCAATTCAAGGATGCACTATCTCATTTCCTTTCCAACTTCTCCCTCTCTAAAACAGAAGGTTTACATTGTAGTTTATCCATATAGTGTACCCTCATAGGCCACCTAGTATACCTAGTGCCTCCATGATGCAGAGGGAAGGGTGGTGGGTGAATAAACAAGGAAAGTTTATGAATTTTGGTTAACAAAGCCACTATTTTCCCAAAGCCTCAAATGCTTCCCAAGTGCTCAAACTTGACCAAACCTTTTCCAAGGCTCCAAAATGATATAGATGGTATCTAAGGATTATATCTAAATGTATTTGATATGTTTTAGGCTTCTTGGAAATACCCACAATACCCAACTCTCCAATCTTTCCCAAATTGTCCAGAGGCCTAATTGCTCTGTCTAGTAGCCCTCCAGTGAAGGAAAATGCCAATTATCTTTGAAAATTTCCAAAGGACTAATAAAAAAAATTAATTTTTTGAGTACCCTTTTCTTAGAACATTGTCATATCCAAATGAAATATATGGTTGTTTTGGAGCGTGTACTACTGATCACCCCTATGGCTCCAAAAATGCATGAAAAGTGAGTGATTTAACAAAGGAACTGTATCATCTTAAAATGGAAGCACTTCCATGGTAAGAGCATTTAGCCCTCTGAGTAAGTGGTTTGGGGTCATGTCAAATTCCTTGAATGGATATTCAACTTGGATCTGGCTTTTCCCCTTGTTCTACCCCATTTTCCACTTCTTCCTAGCATTTTCCTAGCAATCTAGACTATGAATCTGAGGTTTTGGACCCTAAGGACAAAGTCAACCTTATGGGGTCAAAGTTGACCTCAACCCTGACTAGGTTAGGGTTGACCTTGACCCTGACCTAGTTAGGTTTGAGCTCAACCTTGACCCTAAGGTCTGGGATCTTTAGGGTTAGCCTCCGGTTGCGGGATTTCATCAAAATCTTTCATTTTCCCTCTTCGGGGCCACTATTTCTCGAATTAAGTGTCAAATTATCAAATTATTATTTAAGGTGGACCTCTCTCAAGATTTGTATAGGATTCCTAATTTATTATTGGAGATTATCCTTTCTCAAGTTTTGTGCCTAATACTCAAATTAACTTTGGGGTTGGCCTTACCTCAAATTTTGTGACAAGGCTCTTAAATAATTATTTTATTTCTATATTAAGGGTGGTCCCCTCCTAGATTTTTCTATGAAGACTTTAATTTAATTTCCTTTCCATGTGCACCTCTCTAGAGTTTTGTGCCATGGGCCCTTAATTATTATTTTCTACAAGGCCCCTCTTGTGCCCTAGATCACTATAAAAGGGAGCCTTCCTCTCGCATTTTCACATCTCATCCATTTTCATGATCAAGTTTCTCAATCTCTCAATCTCTCAAGAAAGAAGATCAAGCATTCAAGCCTTCAACCATTCAAGCATCCAAATCATCAAGGAGATCCATTAGAAGCCATTGAAGGATTCAAGCTCTGTGGAGCCCTCTTGTTGAAGATCCATCCATTCAAGCCTCTTCCTAATTCAAGATCCATTCAAGATTGGTGTTGAATATCAAAAGACAATTGATTGGAGACATCCTACATGTGATTCTACATTCATCCATTCTTGTGGATTCAAGGATTGGAATCCTCCACAAGGGTTTCAACTCAAGCAAGGTGAATTATTCCATTTACTTTGTTTATTCCAGCAATTTTAATTCAATTTCAAGGTTAATTCTTAAATTGGGGTTTGACTGAGGCAAACCCCCCAAACAAACAACCAAAAACCCTCTTTTTCTTCTAGGTACAGGTGCAGAACTTCAGATCTGAGAGTAGATTTGGATACCCTTTTCGCCGAACTTCTGAGATCCGTGAACAAAGTCAAAGTTGACCTTCATTTTTCTGAGGTCATCCTTGACATTTTATGAGGGTCAAGGTTGACCTTATCTCATCTTGCAAAAAAATTTCTGGGTTTTGTAGATCTTGCAGTTTCGATATCTAAATGTGAGAATCAACAGTTTTTGAGATCTTTTGATAGGGTTTTCAGCTGATTCTTTTTTAGAGATAAGTACCTTTATTTCTTAATTTCAATAGTAGTCATCTATATTTACTTCCTATATCAATACAATTTCATTTAAGTGTAAAATACTGGCTTTGGGGTCTCTTTTATGTGCAAGCCATTGCCCTAGGACCCCATACACTATTTTATCCCTTTACAGGAACTATATGAAATAATTAACTCCAAGACTTAAAACTATAGAAAGTATCTTATTATGTCATAAAACCTCTAAATACCAAAGGAATTATACTCAAACCTCCTATAACCCCTAATTTGGTCTCTTCATACCCTTAAACCAAGGGTTTCTCAAATCAGTGCCCTCCAATCACTTCTAGGTTCAAACGGTTATTGATTAACTTTTAAATGAACAATATAAGATGATCCAAATCATCAAATATCCCTATCCTTAAGACCAATCTTCTACTGCTATACCCTTTCGATGAAATTCAATGTATTTTCCACCATTTGTTGACTATGATCACTTCTTCTTTCACTTGTCTACAAACCAAAGCATTAGATTTGTATTTTACATGTTAGATATGATCATTCCATGAAAGTTGGGCCATTAATTTCATGGGATGATGCTCATCTTTATTGGATTCCAATCAAAATAGTGACTTAGGAACCCCAAACTATGACAGTGCTGAAAATAGTGATTTAAAATCTAATTCAAATAAATGCAAGCAACATATGAAACATCTTTAATCTTGTAAGAAAATACTCCTCAGTTCAAATGGACAATGTTTCATAGCCTTCCAACCATTGGTCGTAGCAATGAACCATCTGTTCCAACAGCTCTGAATGGTTAGGTAAATGCTAGTGGCAACCTCATTTGCCATGCACAGTTGTTCGATCACCACCGATGACTCTGGGCTAAAGTGTCCCTCAAGGTCACTTAAGCATGAAATCAAAAATCTTTATGGGGTCATATCTTGAAGCTCGTACAAGGTAGCATCAACCCATTAGTTGCTACGGGACCATGTTGCCAAGGCCTACAAAAGCATGTCTTGATTTTTAAAGATTTGACTTCATTTAAATTCGGCAACACATTCTCGGTCAATGTTAGAACTCAAAGTGTTCCTTATTTCAAATGACCAACATTGTGTATCCTTCCAACTATCGGTTGTAGCATTGATCTATCTATTCCAATAGCTCTGAATGGCCAAGTAAACGCTAGTGGCAACCTCATTCACCACGCAAAGTTGTTTGATTTCTGTCGATGACTCAAGGCCAAAGTGTCCCTCAAGGTCACTTAAGCATGAAATCAGAAATCTTTGTGGGGTCGTATCTTAGAGCTCATGCGAGGTAGTGTGGATCCATCAGTTTCTACAAGACCGTGTTGCTAGGGCCTACAAAAGCATGTCTCAGTTTTCAGAGATTCAAGTTCATTTAAATTTGGCAACACATTCTCGGTCAATGTCAGAACTCATAGTGCTCCTCAATTCAAATGGAAAAAATTGTGTATCCTTCCAGCTGTCAATCATAGCAATGAACCATCAACTCCAATAACTCCGAATGGCTAAGTAAATACTAGTGGCAACCTCATTCGCCACTCACAATTGTTTGATCCCCGCCGATGACTCTGGGCTGAAGTGTCCCTCAAGGTCACTTAAGCATGAAATCAATGATCTTTGGTGGGTCATATCTCAGAGCTCATGTGAGGTAGCATCAATCTATTATTTTCTACAGGACCATGTTGCCGAGGCCTACAAAAGTCTGCCTTGATTTCTAGAGATTCAAGTTCATTTAAATTCAGCAACACATTCTCGGCCAATGTCAGAACTCGCAGTGTTCCTTAGTTCAAATGACCAATGTTGCGTATCTTTCCAACCATCAGTCATAGCATCAAACTGTCTATTCTAATAGCTCTGAATGGCCAAGTAAATGCTATTAGAAACCTCATTCGTCACACATAGATGTTCAATTCCTGTCGATGACTCTGGGCTGAAGTGTCCCTCAAGGTTCCTTAAGCATGAAATCAATGATCTTTGTAGGATCATATCTAGGAGCTCATGTGAGGTAGCATCAATTCATTAGTTGCTACAGGACCATGTTGCCAGGGCCTACAAAAGCCTGTCTCAATTTTCAGTGATTCAACTTCATTTAAATTCGGCAACACATTCTCGGTCGATGTCAGAACTCAAAGTGATCCTCAGTTCAAATGGCCAATGTTGCATATCCTTCCAACCGTTGGTCATAGTATCAATCCATCTATTTGAATAGCTCTGAATGGATGAGTAAATGCTAGTGGCAAACTCATTCACCATGCACAGTCATTTGATCACCGCCGATGACTTTGGGCCAAAGTGTCCCTCAAGGTCGCTTAAGCATGAAATCAAAAATCTTTACGGGGTCATATCTCGAAGCTCATGTGAGGTAGGATTGATCCATTAGGTGCTATAGGACTATGTTGTTGAGGCTTACAATAGCCTGTCTCAATTTTCAAAGATTCAAGTTCATTTATATTTGGAAACACATTCTCAGTCGATGCCAAAACTCATAGTGTTCCTTAGTTCAAATGACCAATGTTGCGTATCTTTTCAACCATCAGTTGTAGCATGGAACCGTATGTTCCAACTACTCCAAATGGTCAGTTAAATGCTAGGGGAAACCTCATTCAACACACACAGTCATTCGAACCCTGTCGACAACTCCGGGCCAAAGTCTCCCTCAATGTCCCTTAAGCATGAAATCAATGATCTTTGCGGGGTCATATCTCGAAGCTCATGCAAGGTAGCATCAATTAGGTAGGTGCTACGAGACTTTTTTACTGAGTCCTACAATAGCATGTCTCAGTTTTTAGAGATTCAAGTTCATTTATATTTGAAAACACATTCTCGGTCAATGTCAGAACTCACAGTGTTCCTCAGTTCAAATGGCCAATGTTGCGTATCTTTCCAACCCTTGGTTGTAGCATGGAACTGTCTCTTCCAACAGCTCCAAATAGTCATGTAAATGCTAGGGTAAACCTCATTTAGCACACACAATCATTCGAACCCTATTGATGACTTCGGGTTGAAGTGTCCCTCAAGGTCCCTTAAGCATGAAATCAACTATCTTTGCGGGGTCATATCTCAGAGCTCACGTGAGGTAGCATTGATCCATTAGGTGCTATGGGACCTTGTTGTCAAGGCTTACAATAGCATATCTTAGTTTTTAGAGATTCAAGTTCATTTATATTTGGCAACACATTCTCGGTCAATCTCAGAACTCACAATGTTCCTCAGTTCAAATGGCCAACATTGTGTATCTTTCAAACCGTCAGTCGTAGCATCAAACCATTTGTTCCAACAACTTTGAATGGTCAAATAAATGCTACTGACAACCTTTTTTGGCACGCACATTCATTCGAATGCCACCGACCACTCCGGGGCAAGTAGTGGGATGAGTGAAAATATGTATTCTAGTGTTTGTCATTAACAATTAGTCAGCTAGGGGACAATTAGAAGTTAGTTTGTAAAAGCATAAGGTTGCACATCCACATCATCCATAGTAATCTTATTAATAAAATAACTCTTTCCAACATTAGGATACCCACAGATCAAAATAGGCCTAGTATTGGGGTCAATAGATGAAAACCTTGCAATATGTTGCCTCACTTATTCAAGGTCATGTCTTTATATTGTGATTGTCCCATGGAACAGGGAACACACCAATGAATATAAATGTTTGATTCCACATGATCTTGGATAGGTTGTGACGTAGAAATATTTCCTTATATTATATTTATACATTTCTACATTCATTTCATTACTTTGGTTATTATTACAGTCAAGGAATTGACTGTTATTAAGGATAGTGACTGGCATTTGTAGCATAGACAGCAAGTTAAACATACATCAATAAACATACAAGCATAACTATAAGGCATGGGAAATTTACAAAGCATAAGAAATCAACATAAACATAAATTAGTATACATCAATACACCAAACACATGAATTTCATACCTAAAACATAAAAAAAATATTCATTGGGCATGAAGCAAAATATATATGTCCAATAATCTCATACATTGAATATATTCAATACAGTTAAACTAGATTCCTCAAAGACAAATGGATGTACAATGTATCACTTATATAATATACAAAAAATATGTCCACTAATGCCATGTAGGTATACAATCCATATCCCTAATCTAGTCCTTTCCCACCAGGGGAAGAAAACAAATCCTGAGTTGTCTTCAATCGTCGCATCGATGGAGATGCAGTGGATGTTGTAGTCTTCCGAGTGCACTGACTCGTCCTCCTATCTAGACTCTTCTATAGCTCAAGCTGATAAAAAAAATTTAAGCATTAATAACTAATATACATCAAAATTGAATTATACAATGACATAAAATTGAATATTCGCTTACCGCTAGCAAATAGTCACTATGTTCATCCACCGAAGGCACATGCTAGTGATCTAGAGTAATAAGTCCCTACAATAATTATCAAAATAATAGTTAAATACATACATGAATATCATTATAAAATTCAATACAAACTACTAAAATAACAATTAAAATTAAGTGATCTCTTTCATACCTCAGTTAGTGCTTCAAAACTAGCTACTGTTGTAGCTACTCCATGATCCAAAGTATCACGAACAGAAGGAGGATTCTCTGATGTCAATAACTAAAAATGAAACAAAGAAAGTATTATGCAGTTATCAAGATTATATATATATATTACAACCCTACTAATGAGTAAATGATACCTTCGTGAAGGTTCCACCATGTCTTTTGGTATGCGGTGTTGAAGTCAAAGCTCCAACATTCAACTAGTGAACATGTACATGGAAAATTATAAGATAACCTTTCATATAAGAACGTACTACTAACATGTAAATTATAATGCATTATTACATATATACATGTGGACTCAATGGTGACATCACAAAGCCAGGTGAAAGAATGTGATCATCATGCCTCTGGATTTTGATCATAATTTGTCTAGTAATTTAGTCATTCATTCATTTATTAATTAAATATAATCAAGTAAATCAAATTAACATGCAAATAAAGATACCTCAAGGAAAGTGGCACGATGCCCTTCGCTGTCTATTGTGAACATCAATGGTCCACTAGTGAACGTGTAATGCACATGAACAATAAGTTATGATACAATTATTCATATAATTACATAATAATCAAATATGTTAATTAAAATTTTTTATTCGATACATACTTGTGGAATTGATGACGATGTGTAGAACAGGACATGAGGATCATTGTCGCTTCCACTACCACCACCACTAACACTCTTGCCCTGAATTTTCATCATAATCAATAGATAATAAATTAATTAGTTATTCTTTTATAAATGAAATATGATCAAATCAATTTAATGAACTTGGAAATATTTACCTATGTGTCAATGCCAAATGTCATATTTAGAAAGCTATCAGTCATCATTCTAGGATCATCTTCCTCTCTCTCACCAGTACCAAATGTGCACAAGCATCCACATGACCAAAAAAATACCCCCTCTAGGATTGACCATGGTCACCCTCAACTAAAGGAGTGGCACACTGAATGAGAGTCCGTGTCAGAGCACTAATCATGCCTAGTGTGTCTGCCTCGACATGTTCCTTCACAATGGAAAGAATAGTAACATGATCCAGTTGTGGCTTTCCAATAGGAACCCTAGGTGCGTTAGGGTCATGATGTGCCCCCACTCAATCAAATGATGACCCCCCTCCTCTACCCTGAGAATCTAGATAGTCAAAATAATTTGGCACCTCCTTGAGTACAAACTCGCAATAGAGTTTCCTCAAAAAATATATAGGAACCTCATGATTGTTACAAGGAGGTGAATCAAAGACCATCTACCATCTCTCCCAAAAATTGTTTTTAATGTCTTCATTTAAGCACTAATGAATTGGGAACCTCCTTTTTATAGTTCTAAGAGTATTTATGTCCCTTGCTTTTTTAAATAGCTTGCAAATGTCATCTTTTGTGATTTTTTTCTTTTTTATGCCCGCATAAGATAATTTATTTGCATAATATTATTTATGTTATTCTCTTTCATCCCACCATAAATTAATTTTCCCACTAACCAAGCTTACATGGGTCAAGATTGCTTCCAATGATTTTGCAAGTCTTTCCCTTCTAGGATTTGAACCACTAGAATATTTTAACCTAGTAATTAAAGATTCTAATTCTGTTTGCCCTCTTTCAATTTGGTTCATCAAATTTTTTTGTGTTCCAGGAGGAGGTTTCTTGATTGGTGGAGGTAATTGAGGTTCATTTTCTTCATTTGTTTCTTCATTTGGTTCTTCACGAGGAGACGGAGGGTTTGGTGGAGGGTTTGGTTGAGGGAGATTATTTCTTCTTGGCAATTAAAAAAACTAGATTTTAAAATCTTCATTACACACAAATTTAAACAAAAACAAATTGCTACAAAACTAAAATTTTAAAACAAATAAGAGGCATGGGGTGTAAAAACACTTATCTCTTCTTTCGGATCAAACTTGACGATGTCGTGGAGCCATTTGATGAATGAGCCATTTGATCTTTAATTTTAAGTCCTTCAAAATTATTCCTTCAAGTACTCTAGCTCTAATACCAATTGTTAGATAACTGAGAGGGGGGGTGAATTAGTTAAGTCTAGTTATCCTACAGCCCCATTTTAATCTCAGATGTATGAAACCAATTTCAATAAATAAACTAAACAGCTTAGTAAAAACTTGTTTGTACCTATTTTATTCATTAACCGAATGTAAAATAAATCATCTAGTATATACTGATCAAACCATTTAATGTAATGTTTAAAGTAAAATAATAAAATATCACATGCACACATATTTAACACTTGATTTTTAATGTGGAAACCCTGTTAGGGGAAAAAACCACTTGTGACCAGTACCCAAAATATTTTCTCTTTTGAAGTGAGCTCAGTTAAGAAACAACCTTGTTAAAGTTTACAAAACACACTGTAACGTGTGACCTTGTTAGAAGATTTATCACTAACAGTTCTCCATGACCATACATTCACTTGGGTCAACAAGAAAATAATCAACATTCATTGAATGTCATAAAGAAATAAATAAACATTGTTAAGTCCCACTTGGTTAAGAGATTTTGTAAATAGCAATAGTTAGAAAGCAACAGTATATGACCTGATTCAAATGCAACCTCCTTTCCAGATATTCAGATCTATGATAAGCTCAATATACCTCTGGCCATCATAATCTCTTCAATTTCCTTTTATCCTCCAACTTTTTTATGCTTGGTTATCTCCTTCTGACGCTCAGTGTAGTCTACAAAATCACTCAGTTCTTACTTCAATCTGTCAGGCTAGCTTCACATGAATATAATATTCTCCTCATGCACAATTTTCATTTTGAATCTCTTGTCTCCTTTTATAGACATGATAAAACATTTTCTTCTCATCCATATATTTTTCCTCTTAATCTCCATCATTAATTTTTCCTCTTTATCCTTCCTCAGATCTTCTTCCTTGAATACATTTCAATATTCATATCTGGTGCAGGAGCACCTAGGCTAACCTCCATTGTTTATGTCATTTTGGCTTGTATCTAACATTGGCCAAGTTAGAGAAGTGTGTGTTTGATTTGGACCTTAGAAGGTCTTGCAATGTGGACTAGGTGAGTTACTATTAGTGCTAAGGTCACCAATTCATCTTTGTTAGTTGTTTTTGTTTAAACTTAGGCTTAGAAGCTTAGAGATGGATTTGAGTTATTAATGTGTTCTAAACACATGAATGATGTAATAAAGATGCCTTGAGGCCATAAATGAAGTTGGTTCCTTGAGCTACATGGTTTAGAGGTCCTCAAAGTTAGGATGGTGTTATGAAGGTAAAGATGCCAGATGTTGTTAGGAAGTTGTCATGACAACATTTGCAATAATGGAAAATGTTGCATGCAACTCAACAACATAGGATACCCTAGAAGATAGGAGTGGGAGAGTAACTAAGAGGGCCTAAAAACATGGAGAAAGGCATCTAAGTTTCAAAGAGGCTTGAATCCTGAGATAGACATCATTGTAACAAGATTTTGAATAGCGAATATAGCTTTGCAACTCTGTTTTGAGAGGAACTTGAGCATATCAGTGTGACAATGATATCATATCAATTGAATGTTTTAATTTAGTGATAGATTTGTGTTCATAGGATAGTTCTAAGACCTTTTCATTCAATAAGAAATTTGATTTGAGTTGTTTTTTTGTCTTGAATAAATTGTTTTAGCTCTAGAGGTTTTCCTGGTCCTGTTCTGACCAGTTTGGCTTTTCATGGCTCCCCCATGAAATATAACCATGGGATCTTCCTAAGGGTAGGTTAATATGTTAGGGGAGCCATTATAATTTACATATTTAGGGTTAGGATTCATGAAGTGTCGAGAAGCTATTTTTTATGGCTAGCCCTAGGTGAGTTGTGAGTGCCTGGTTAGAGGCTTGACAGTGTTAAATTGAAGATTATATGTCGGGGTTTGAAGTATAGTACAAAACAAGTACAGTTCCAAGAATTTTATCAACATTTCTAAATATATTATGAGGATTGAGGTCATACCAATCCATTTGAGTGATATTTAATCAAGAATTCAGTCTAGTCCTAGATAATAGGTCTTTTAGCCCTAATAGGCCTAGAATATAGGAATCATGTGTACGCAAGACTTAGGAGTCTAAAACTTATAGAATACTTTATAAAATCCAAAAGGGTATCCAAATACCTAATTTTTTTTGTAGGTCATTTGGAAATTTTTGAATAGAAAGCAAGAAAACACCATGTCAAGGGCTACAAGGATTTAGGCCTAATTAGGCCTCCTCAAGGCGAAATCTTGAACCCGGTGAAAAAGGGCTTGAAGATCCTTCTAAATGGATCCAAATGGAAGAATTAGGAATTTTTCCAACATGTTTGGAACCTCTATAATGAAATTGGATATTTGTGAGGAGATGGCACTTAGATCCTTCTAAGTGTAGGAGAAGTGTTGAAGTAACTACATGGTGTTTTTCCTTCAAAGTGAAGCACAAGGAATGAGGCTCTTGGAGAGGAGCTAGATAAGGCATTAGTTAATCATCTAAGCCTTTTTAGAACCTAGAGGATATTAGGATTCTTGATAGAGACAAGCTAGGTCTCTTAGAAGTTGTGCAAACAAATCTTGGAGCACCCACGTCATATTGGTATTAGAGCTTATTTTGATCAGGCTTGTGGTTGATGTTGCAACCTACTAAATCAGTAGGAGAGAATGCATCAGTGGGATCAATGGAAGATAAAACCATGGTGACTAACACTGAGTTAGCCAAGAAGGTGGAGGAACAAAAAGAGGATAATAGGTTGCTACGAGAAAGATTGTCTCAAATGGAGCAACTCTTGGGTGAATTCCAAGACAAAGCTGATAAGGTGAAAGATATGATAGATCAAAAGGAAGAAAAAGAAGCAAGGGAAAATTAATTGTAATTGGAGGAGGAACCTCTAGCACCTGACCCTGTTCTTTTGAAGAACCCTTCTTGAAGGCACTAAAGGCCTTAAGTGGCAAAGCTTTGGAGGGTGTACCACTATTTAGTGGACAAATGTATCCAGATTCAGTCATGGATTGGATTGACAACATAGAGAATCACTTTGAATGTGATGGTATCTCAGAGGGCCAAAAAGTTATGGCAGCCAAATCAAGGTTGAGAGGTTCAGCACTTACATGGTGGAAGTTTGTGCAAACTAAAAGAGAAAAAGAAGGAAAGGGTCCTATAGTTACATGGAAGGGAATGGTAACTAAGGTGAAGCATACCTACCTACCTGATGATTATGAAGTTTGGTTACATAGGAGGAGACACAATCTTAGACAAAAATATTTGGATGTCCAGGCATACACTAGAGAGTTTCAAAAGTTGTGCTTAAGATCAAAAGTGGTTGAGGATGAAAGCATCAAACTAGAAAGGTATTTGAATGGTCTCAAATGGTCTATTCAAGAAGACATGAGTCTTGTGAACTTTAAAACTATCCACCAATGCTATCAAATGGCCTTGAATATTGAGGAGAAAGGCAAAAGGAAGCAAGGACAAACCTCTAAAGGAAGAGGTAGAGGAAGAGATAGTAGAGGGAAAAGAGGTGGCTATGGTAGAAGGAGTTCAGAATCAAAGGCCCAAGGAGAATTCAAATACAGTGAGTAGCAAGAGGGAAGTTCTAGTAGAGGTGGTAGAGGAAGGAGCTCTAATTCTAGAGGAAGAAGTGGTGGAAAAGGAAGAGGCAACTATTTTACCAATATGAAATGTTATCATTGCAATCAAATGGGACACCCTGCCTATAGGTGTCCAGAGAAGGGTAGTACTTCTCAAGGAGGTGATAAGAGAACTAATTTAGTTCATGAAGAGACAAATGTAGTAGAGAAATATTCTGAAGTACCACTGACATCAAAGGAAGGAGAGAACCTCATGATGAGGAGAACTTTGATCAAGGAGTCGGTTAAAGAAGAACCAAGAGGAAGAAGGTCCTTGTTTAGAATAAAGTGTAAGATGATGGGAAAAGTATGTAGAGTCATCATTGACTCGGGGTCTACTGACAACATTGTGTTAGAGGAAGCAGTCATCAAGCTAAGCATGACAAGGATACCCCACACCAATCCTTACAAGGTCACATGGCTCAATAAAGGCCAACATGTGTTAGTAAATGAGAAAGCTTGGGTGGAGTTCTCTATAGGGAGATATAAGGACAAAGTTTTGTGTGATGTGTTACCTATGGATGCATGTCACTTGCTCTTAGGTAGACCATGGCAATTTGACTACCAAGCTATGCATGATGGATTAAAGAAATCATATTCTTTCAAGAAGGATAATGTGACTTTCAAAATTTAGTCACTATTAGAGGATGCAGAGGTTAAGCTAGTAGGTCCTAATGTGCTCATGGTTGGTGAAAAAGAGTTCTTAGAAGCCATGGAGGAGAGTGAAGGACTTATCTTTGCATTGGTGTTAAGGACAAGAGAGGTAGATGAAGGTAAGGCAACAAAGAAGCTAAAGTTGCCTAAGGAGTTACAAAGCATGCAACATACTTATGAAGGTATAGTAAGTGATGGACAACCATCAACATTACCCCCTAAGATAGCCATAAGTCATAGGATAGACTTGATACCAGGAGCTAACCTTCGTAATAAGGCAGCCTACAAGATGACCCCTCAAAAAAATGAGGAAATTGCTAGGCAAATACAAGAACTCCTAAACCAAGGTTTCATTAGGAAGAGCATTAGTCCATGTGTCATACCCACTATACTTGCACCTAAGAAAGGAGGAAATTGGAGGCTTTCTACTAATTCAAGGGCTATCAATAGGATAACTATAAGGTATAGCTTCCCTATCCCTAGGATTGAAGACTTAATGGATTGTCTAGGTGAAGCGAAGTACTATATCAAGATAGACTTGAAGAGTGGCTATCACCAAATAAGAATACATGAAGGAGATGAGTTGAAAATAGCCTTCAAGACTAATGAAGGGCTGTATGAATGGTGTGTCATGCCATTTGGATTATCCAATGCCCCCTCCACATTCATGAGGCTCATGAATGAAGTCCTCAAAGACTACATTGGAAAATTTGTAGTGGTATATCTTGGGAAAAAATATACTGATTTATAGTAAGACAAAAGGTGAGCATCTTCAACACCTTGAGACTATTTTCAAGAAGCTCCATGATGAGAAGTTGATGATCAACTTGGAGAAGTGTGAGTTCATCAAGATAGAGCTAGTGTACCTTGGATTTTTTCTATCACATGGAAATCTGAAAATGAACAAGAGTAAAGTGGAAGCCTTTCTTAATTGGCCTACTCCAAGGACAGCAACAGAGGTAAGAATTTTTCATGGCCTTGCTCAATATTATAGGAAATTTATAAGGCAGTTTAGTGCTATTTGTGCTCCTATGTTGGACACCATTAAAGGATGCACAAAGACTAGGTTTGTATGGAATGAACAAGCTAACAAGAGCTCTGAGTTATTGAAGGAAAATATTGCTACCCAACCTATTTTATTCTTGCCAAGCTTTGAGAAGCTATTCATCATAGAGTGTGATGCTAGCAATGTGGCTATTGGAGCTGTTTTAAGCCAAGAGGGTAGACCAATGGCTTTTCATTCAGAAAATTGAAGTGAAGCTAAGAAGAAGTATTCTTCTTATGATGTTGAAATGTATGCATTAGTTTAGGCTTTAAGGAAATGGAGGCACTACTTGCTTCCCAAGGAGTTCATAGTCTATTCAGACAATCAAGCACTAAGTTTCTTGAACTCTCAAGAGAAATTGAGTCACAAGCACATGAAGTGGGTTGAATACCTGCAAGCATACACATTCAATATCAAGCACAAGAAAGGAGTACTCAACAAGGTGGTAGATGCCTTGAGTAGGAGAGCTCTTACTATCCAAGAGATCCAGTTGAAGAGCATGGCAATAGATCATTTCAAAGATCTATATGTTGATGATGAAGATTTTGCACATATTTACAAGGTATGTGCTGAATACAAGAATCATTTTCATAGAAAATATGTTGAATATGTTGGAAACTGCAATTGAAGCAATTGTTCTACTATCATTAATGTCAAACCTTAACTGGTAAGACTGTTGCTACTTAGGAAAGTACTATATCTATTGTGAGAAGGGAAAGAAAGGATGGTAACAATAGCACCTAGGGAAAGGTTGAGTTATCTTGATACTACAAAGTGTACTTGACTATGTTGTACAATGATGGGACAATGTATTGTTTATCTTAGTGAGATTGAGGACTAAACTGGTATGCTTAAGCAAAAATGAAGAAATCATGTTTAAGCTAAGTTATGTTAGTGCTGACCGAGTTAGTGTATGTCGAGCAAAAATCTAGTGTCGACCATGTATCAATTAATTGTCGAGGAAGATAGTATATGCTAAGGAAATAGTTTTAGTCGTGACCGAGCATTTTACATAAAGAGCAAGTGGATGATCACAGTATTGACTGAGCATCAGCATTTTTATATTTGAAGAGAATTCAGATTTGGAGCCAACATTATTGAATTCTTGGATTATGTAAAATGTGTTGACTTTATTTATTGATTGTATGGAAGCATTTAATGCTTTGTAAAATGTTTTATTGTAAATCTTTATGAGATTTGAGATGATTCTAGAAGAGGAGATGAAGAACATGAAGTGGATAGATTCAATGAATCTGACCTAACCCTAAGATCTATGAAGGAGATTAAGCGGCAAAAGATAAGTTAACCTAACAGAGAAAAGTATTAAGGGAACCTAAACATTAGGTATGAGAATGCATGGGTGAAGTAGATACTGGAAGAATAGTAAGTTTTATTGACTATATAAGAGAAAAGGCTGAAGGAGGAGTGTGGTGATTGCTTGAAGAAAAGTTTCAAGCAGATCAGAGATGGAGATGGAAAAGTTTCAAAGTCAATAAACCAGCATTTATGTACGGAATTGGATCTGATATTTGCAAAGTGAGTTGTATATTTTTCAGATCAATACTGCTGCTACTTTCTAACCATTTTAATAGTCAAAATCCTTTTAACAGAGGTTGATCTAACAGTCATATGTTAAATCCTTTGAACAAGGTTACATTCTAATGGAATGTATGTAAGTCCTATAACAAGGCTCACTTTTAACAGGGTGATTGAAATCCTTTAATCGGGTCACACCTGACAGTGTGTATTGTAACCTTTGACAGGGTTGGCTTTTAACCGAGCTCACTTCAGAAGAGTGAAAATAATAGTAGCATTGATGAAGGGTGCTCCCTTTAATACCACAACCACATAAGAGAAATAGAGAAACAACAACAATAATATGCAAGAACAGAAAATTGGCTTCTTATTATCTCCACAAATGTGGAATTACAAACTTTCAGAATTACAATATGCAAAGCCACATGGGCATTCCCTTACAATATTCTGTAGGACAAAGCCTCGAATCAATACCCAGATCTACTACCCAGAACTATTCTGAACTGACTAAGACAATAATACAGCCTTCCTTATATAGGCAATTTTCCACCGCCTGGGAAGGCTCCAGAATTTTAGCCAATAAGGCCGACCAAACTTAGAATTATTTTTATTTTACATTTCATTACATCATAGTCGGCTCAAAATAAATTTTGAAACCCGAACAGAAATTTTGAAGAAAATTATTTTTCGCCATTTCAGGTGACCCAACTTCCGAAGACCATAAGTCATCACCAGTTGACCCGATTGACTATTGTAACCCCATTTCGGAAAGGGCACGAGGAGCTCTACAACGCTTAAATCAAGCAAGCTTCATTCAGCCCAAAATTCAACCTCATCCGGGGCCTCTAAAGCCTTCAAAAATGAGTTCAAAGTTTCTGTACCCTGCTGCCAATACCGAAAATCTTCAATATCTTCCAATATACACTTGATCTGGCAATGAAACTTTACTGGCAGACTTACATGACCAAAATGAACCTCCAAGAAAGAAATCAGATCATTCTGAGCACATGCAAAAATTACCAAAAATAGTAACTTTCCATAAATAGCAGCTCTGCACTAAATTAGCCCTTATTGAATATAAAAACAGAAATATTTTTGGGTGATGCAAGATTGCTCTTACACCCAGGATGCTCCTGCATCAAGCATATTACAAAGTGGTTTTTCCCATATTGGGTTTCCACTATAAATCCTAGTGTCAATACTTGTGTGAATGTTTTGGTTTGAACATTTCTATGTTTTACAAGTTAGTTACAGTTGGGTAGTGGACTGCAGTGTTATATGTTTCTATTATTGAATCAGTGATGACCAAGTTTGTTTTGGTTTCTTGATCTGATTTAAGGAAAAGTTTTTGAAGTTATTTTATACATCAAGACCTGAGAACAACTGATTCACCCCCCCCCTCTCTATTGTTCTAAATCATATTAGTAATTGGTATCAAAGTTGTGTTGCTTATTGGTGTTTACAGAAAACAAGTTTAAAGGGACTTGAAGCAAATGATCAAGATGTATAAGAAGAAGGTACCGAAGTTGAACAAGGAAAAATTCCCTGCATGGCAAAGCTTGATGAAGCTGCATCTGGCCAGTATTGGTGATTTTGCAAAATACTACATTGAGCATGACTATGTCACACCTATTGCACCTTTGACTGCTAAGGAAATGAGAGCTAATAAAGAACATAATCAGGCAATGTTGGAAATTACATCTGCCCTAAGCTATCCAGAATTTGAGGATATTAAGGACTGCACAACTACTAAAGATATGTGGGACACTCTTGCAAAGATCTATGGTGGTGATCTATATGTGCTGAAAGCTAAAGTTGAGAGTCTTAGAGGTAAGTTTGATGAAATGAGAATGAATGAAGATGAAAACATTGCACAATATTGTGGTAGAATAAAAGAAGTTGTGAATGCTATTAGAGGAGCAAATGGAACTATTAATGATGAGACCATAATTGGAAAAGTGCTAAGAACTCTACGTCCTATATATGCTATTAAGATCTTAGCTATTCAGGAATCTAGATGTAACTCTGGAAATGTGCTTACCTTGGAAGGTTTGATTGGCAAACTGATTGCTTTTGAACTGTCTAATTATGATAATTTCACTGTTGGTAGTATTGGAAATGTTGAATCTACTTTTAACTAACAGTTAGTTCTGAACAAGCCTAAGAAAGAAAAAGAAAGATGCACCAGTGAAAGTGAAAGAAAAAGTGAAAGTGACAGTGACACTGCTAATGAAGATCTTGAAGATCTAGAAGCTCTTATGGCTAGAAGACTGAGAAGAGGAAAAGGAAAATATAAAGGTAAACTCCCTATTATATGTTTTACATGTAATAAAGTCGATCATATAGCTGCTAGATGTCCTGACAAGAAGGATAAAGATGAAGAAAGAAATAGTAGACACAAAGACAGAAGAGATGACAAAGGCTATCGAAGGTACAAAGACTACAAAGGAAAAGGTAATAAATCTTGTTACATTATTGAAGAAGAGACTGACACTGATAGTAATGATTTTGAAATTGAGGTAGTCTATGTTGCAATGAAAGATGAATCTGATGAGGATGAGAAAATTGCATTGATTTCCTATGTGAACAAGAATGACAAATGGATTATAGATAGTGGTTGTTCACATCACATGACTGGTGACAAAAGTAAGTTTGAGACCTTACATCATTATAAAGGTAAAAGTGTAACATTTGGTAATGATGCACCATGTCTTATTAGAGGAAGAGGATTGATTAAACTGACTGATAAAATATTTTGTGAAAATGCTTATTGGGTTGAAGGATTGAATTATAATTTTCTAAGTGTTTCTCAACTCAACAAAAATGGTTACCGAGTGGAATTTCATCACAAGAAAGCTAAGATATTTGATGCTACTAGTGAATTGATTGGAAGTGGTGAGCAGACTAGAGGTAATTTGTTCTATCTTGACCTATCTAAAGAAATATGTATGATTGCACAAATTAATGACATTTGGTTATGGCATAAGAGGCTATGTCATGTTAACTTTACAATCTGGTAGAGATAAGTAAGAAGAAGAAAGTAAGAGGCCTACCTAGATTGAAGAAACCTAAGAATGTGATGTGCAAAGAATGTCAGTTAGGAAAAATGACTAAGTCAAGTTTTAAGAGCAAAACCTTTACTTCTAAACACATTTTAGATTTGGTTCATACTAACCTTTGTGGACCTATGGGTATACAAAGTTACTATGGAGCTAGATATTTTATCTTGTTTGTTGATGATCATACCAGGATGATGCATGTAATGTTTCTAAAAGAAAAATCTGATACTTTTCAATTTTTTAAGTGGTATTTGGCTAAGGTTAAGAAGGAGATACATAGGAACCTGAAATGTCTTAGATTTGACCGAGGTGGAGAATTTACATCAAATGAATTCAATATGTTTTGCAATGATAGAGGAATCAAAATATAGATGTCTGCACCTAAGACACCTCCACATAATGGTATAGCAGAAAGAAGGAATAGATCTATTTTCAACTGTGCAAGGACATTATTGATTGAAAAGAATGTGGCATAGAAATATTGGAAAGAAGCTATAAGTACAGCTGTTTACACTCTTAACCAGGTACAGATCAAGAAAGGTACAAATCTGACACCCTATGAATTATGGTATGGGCATACACCGAGTGTTAAATACTTTAGAATCTTTGGAAGCAAGTGTTACTTATTGAAAGACAATAGGAATGGAAAGTTTGATGCCAAAGTGATGAAGGCATATTCCTAGGCTACTCCACAAAAATTAAAGCTTATAAGTGTTTGAACTCTAACACTAAAAAAATTGTGAAAAGTGCAAATGTAAAAATTGATGACTATGCAGAAAGAAATGAAGCTGACAGCAAAAGAGAACCAGAAGATTACAGATCTTTTGTGTACATTGAGGAAATAGAAGAGGTAGGTAATAGACTTGCACCTGATGCTGAGTCTCAGGAAAATAATGCTAAGCGATAAGAAATGATTGCCGAGCGTCAAGAAAATAGTGTCGAGAGAGAACAAGAACATATCGTGCTACAAGACAACGCTATCAAGTATCAAGAAGAGGTTGTCGAGCATTCAGAAGATGAATTTGACAATCTTGTTGGGGAACCTAATGAAATAGAGGAGAAAAATGTTGAACCTATTTTGGCAAAATATGTAAGAAGACATCACAAGCCTAAATAGATAATTGGAGATAAAGACATTGGAATTCAGCCTAGAAGCAAAACCAAGGATCCAACATGCTTACTATGTGTGTTTGAACCTAAGACAACTTAAGAGGCATTAGAAAATGAAGACTAGATACAAGAAATGAATGAAGAGATTGACCAGATTAAGAAGAATGAAACCTAGACTCTGGTGCCGAGACCTGCAGATAAGAATGTTATAGGAACAAAATGGGTGTTTTGAAACAAGTTGAATGAAAAAGGTGAAATCACTAGAAACAAAGCTAGGCTCATATGCAAAGGCTACGCACAAGAAGAAGGAATAGATTATGGGGAGACATTTTCCCCTATAGCTAGATTGGAAGGAGTAAGAACTCTACTTGCATATGATGCTTATAAAGATTTCAAGGTATATCAAATGGATGTCAAGTCTACATTTTTAAATGGTGTACTAGAAGAAGAAGTTTACATAGAACAGCCAGAAGGTTTTATTGATCCAAACAGAAGACACATGGTATGCAAACTGAACAAAGCATTGTATGGATTGAAACAAGCTCCTAGAGCATGGTATGAGAGGTTGCATAACTATCTGATGCAGCTTGGATTTTCCAAAACAAATGACACAAGCAATCTATACTTGAAGGATGAAGAAGGTAAAGGTATTCTATTGGCCAAAATTTTTCTTGATGACATTATTTTTGGTGGACAAAATGCATTGTGTAAAAAAATTTCAAAAGAAATGCAAACTGAATTTGAAATGAGTATGTTTGGTGCGATCAAATTCTTTGTTGGTTTACAAGTATATCAGATGAAGAAAGGAATTTTCATTACATAGTCTAAGTATGTTAATGAAATACTAAAAACTTTTGGAATAGAAGATGCTAGACCAGTGGGAACTCCTATAGTTACTGGACAAAAGTTATCGAAGAATGATGATGTTGCAGAAGTTAACCAGACTTTGTACAGATCCATGATTGGAAAATTGCAGTATGCTATACATAGTAGACCAGATATTGCACTAGCTATTGGGATTGTGGCAAGATTCTTTGCCAATCCTAAGGAAACACACATGATGGCAGTAAAAAGAATCATGAGATACTTGAAAGGAACTACTGACTATGGGTTATACTACAAAAAGAATGACAAATTTGAACTTAGAGTATACACTGATGCTGATCGGGTAGGAAATGTAGATGACAGAAAGAGCACTAGTGGTGGAGCTTTCTTTCTTGGACAGAGATTAGTCTCCTAGACAAGAAAGAAACAAAATTGCATTTCCCAATCTACTGCTGAAGCCGAGTATGTTGCTGCTGCAGTAAACTATTCAAATTTAATATGGATAAAACAATTGTTGATAGGCATGAAAGAAGAAATCACTGAACATGTTATTTTCTATGACAACACAAGTGCCATCAATATTTCTAAGAATCCAGTGATGCACACTAAGACCAAGCATATAGGAATCAAGTATCACTATTTGAGGGAATTGGTACAAGACAAGGAAGTCCAAATGGAATATGTGAATACAAAAGAACAATTGGCAGACATATTCACTAAAGCTTTACCTAAAGAAGCTCATGAGTACTTGAGAAGTCAATTAGGGGTCCTTCCCCTAACTGAGGCTACCTAGTCAAGCTAGGAGCACTGCATCAAATATGCTATAGCAGAATAATTGACAAATTGATGCAGAAGATTGTCACACTTTAGGACTGTCCTCGAGCTATGAAGAAGAAGAAAAGACAACAAATCAGTCATAAGCAAGATGACAAAGGAAGAAACACTGAGCTACACAGATATATCTACATTTGTTGGATGTAAGTTTTAGTTGCTGCTTTTGCATTTTTGTCAAAGAGGGAGATTGAACTGAAATGATACTATAACACATGAACTAAAGAGTAGGGATGATGAACAAAAATGAAAGATCAGGATAGAGGAAGATCCAGATACTTCTGACGATCATAGAAGTGAGATTTATAGAATTCTGAATCAGAATGAAGCTAAGGATATTATAAATTTTCTCTGATGGACAGATAATTTTTTGGATTGGTTGGTAATCCATGTGTTATTGAGGTGATATCATATGGTGTTGCCATCAATGCCAAAGAGGGAGATTGTTTTAAACTGCAACTAAAGCAATTGTTGTATTGTCATTGATGTCAAACATTAACTGGTAAGACTGTTGCTACTTAGGAAAGTACTACATCTATTGTGAGAAGGGAAAGAAAGGATAGTAACAATAGCACCTAGGGAAAGGTTGAGTTATCTTGATACTGCAAAGTGTACTTGACTATGTTGTACAATGATGGGACAATGTATTTTTTATCTTAGTGAGATTAAGGACTAACCTGGTAGGCTTAACCGAGCAAAAATGAAGAAATCATGTTTAAGCCGAGTTATGTTAGTGTAGACCAAGTTAGTGTATGCCGAGCAAAAATCTAGTGTCGATCGAGTATTAGTTAATTTCTGAGGAAGACAGTATATGCTGAGGAAACAATTTAGTAGTGACTAAGTGTTTTACATGAAGACTGAGTCAATGATCATAGTATTGACCGAGCATCAGCATTTTTATATTTGAAGAGAATTCAGATTTGTAGCCGACATTGTTGAATTCTTGGATTATGTAAAATGTCTTGACTTTATTTATTGATTGTATGGAAGCATTTAATGCTTTGTAAAATGTTTTATTGTAAATCTTTATGAGATTTGAGATGATTCTAGATGGAAAAGAAGAAGAACATGAAGCAGGTAGATTCAATGAATCTAACCTAACCCTAAGATCTATGAAGGAAATTAAGCGGCAAAAGATAAGTTAACCTAACAGAGAAAAGTATTAAGGGAACCTAAACATTAGGTATGAGAATGCATGGGTGAAGTAGATGCTGGAAGAAGAGTAAGTTTTATTGACTGTATAAGTGAAAAGGCTGAAGGAGGAGTGTGGTGATTTCTTGAAGAAAAGTTCCGAGCAGATCAGAGATGGAGATGGAAAAGTTTCAAAGTTAGTAAACCAGCATTTTTGTACAAAATTGGATCTGATATTTGCAAAGTGAGTTGTATATTTTTCAGATCAATACTGTTGCTACTTTCGAACCATTGTAATAGTCAAAATCCTTTTAACAGAGGTTGACCTAATAGTCATATGTTAAATCCTTTGAACAAGGTTGCATTCTAATGGAGTGTATGTAAGTCCTGTAACAAGGCTCACTTTTAACAGGGTGATTGAAATCTTTTAACCGGGTCACACCTAACAGTGTGTATTGTAACCTTTGACAGGGTTGGCTTTTAATTGAGCTCACTTCAGAAGATTGAAAATAATAGTAGCATGTTACAAAGTGGTTTTTCCCATATTGGGTTTCCACTATAAATCCTAGTGTCAATACTTGTGTGAATGTTTTGGTTTGAACATTTCTGTGTTTTAAAAGTTAGTTACAACTGGGTAGTGGACTGCAGTGTTATATGTTTCTATTATTGAATCAGTGATGACCGAGTTTGTTTTAGTTGCTGATCTAATTTAAGGAAAAAAAATTGAAGTTATTTTATACATCAGGACTTGAGAACAACTGATTCACCCCCCCCTCCTCTATTGTTTTAAATCATATTAACAAAATACACTTTGCAAAGTGATCTTTTTTTTAAGGGAAATCATTTATGTGTCCTGTTGGGTAAAACTGAGGTTCAATTGGATGGCTTTTATATGGATATGGTTGAATCGAAATTACCCTAAGAATGTCAATCCGGGAATCGTAGACTTGTAAGAGATATCACGGCTATTTGCTCAAGGGGTGAAAGTAATAAATCAAGGGTTTTATGAATGCACACTACTGCTTTAAACTACCACACATCTATTGCAAATGAAAACACAAAGAAATTAAGAATCAAATCCCATCTATTGTAAATGAACTTCAAATACAAATCAATACTTCTATGAATGGAATAAATTCATCTAAAGTTCACATCTTTAAACAATTAAACAATATATTTATAAATGCTATTAACACACTTCTAAATAATTAATCACACTCTTCTAGATAATTAATCTCAATGAATGCTTATTGCGGAAGTTGTTGTCTGATTAAAAGTTGGTTTAATTAAGGATTGTGATCTGCTTAGATTGCGACAGGAATTTTTATAGCGGCAGGAAAATGTTTTCAATAGACTGGTTCAAAATGCAGGGTGCGGCAGGAAGTATGATAAGTGGTGACAGGGGATATTATAGATGGCGACACAAAGTTGTGAATATTGCGAATATTATATCTTAATGACTGAAAGGATATGGTAAGAGGAATAAAGCAAATGATATTGTGAGTACTAAGGTTGAATGCAAGTGGTAGGAAGAATATGGCGAACAGTAATAGATTTATGTAATAACAGAATAATATCAAACAATTTCTTCATAAACTGTCACAACCAACTATTTCATCAGACAATTGAATTTATGATCATTCGACAAGCTCTGTATAGATTCAATCAAACATATATATATAGTAACTTCTGAGAAATGCACACAATCAAGGCTTGAAAGGAACACATGAAATTGACAACACTGAAATACTTACAAAGCAAACTATAATAGTCTCACCAAGCTTCCCAAGAGGGGGCCCTCCTCCGGTTCACTGGGTGAGAGATATCCTAAAACTGGCTGCTACAGGAGTTCCACGTTTTCAATACAGATTTCGAAGATGATAGAAAAATAGAGTATATCATATATTATCGGTCCTCTGTCTTTTGATTCACATTTACTTATATAGCCTAAAATGTTCAACCATATTAATAACTGACCAGAATGGCCGCTGGCCTGTTTCCTAAACATGGAGAATAGTTTGTTTTGGCCGCTGGCCATACATAACAAATTGCAAAACAGTCTAACTAAAATATCATATGGCCAAAATCTGAGCCATTCAAAACTATGTACTTAATGTAACAAGGTGACAACTTCAAAACTGTTCTTCCAGCGAAATAGCCAACTCCATATACTCGTATGTTTAGTTCCTGTAGCAAAATGAACCAACATATATCAATATTTATGCATTTAAACATCCACTCTTTCAAGAAATATTTCAAACCTTAAGACTTTATTATATGCACTATATCCCTTAATAATTAATGGCAAAACAGGGGTTTTGACAGGCTTAAGACAAGGCAAAAGTTACAAAGAATGTACAAAAACAAAAACAGTTTGCACACCCATCATTTTCCCCCCAGCTCAAAGGTTTTGCATGTCCTCATGCAAATTAGGTGTGTGGCTGGATTGAATAGGCTTCTCATTTAATATCTCTGTATCTGCTTCAGCTGTGGTTACACCAGTGGTTTCCTTTTCCTGAGAGGTGAGTGATTGTAGCTGTAACTGCAACTGTTGGTTTGATTGATGGAGCTGAGTGATCATCTGCCACAATTGTGTAGTAGAAAAGAGGGACATATTCTGTTCAGCGTGAGGAATTTCATGAATTTCACTTGTTCCTGTAGCAATTGGAATAGGGGCATTTTGAACTGTAGGCGCGACAGGGAGTTGAACGTTACTGATAGCAACCATTGCAAGAGTAGTTTCAGGAAGGGGAGGCTCAACATTAATACCCTGATAAAGGACCAGATCAGTAGTGGTATTAGAGGATTCTGGCATTATGATTCCCTCTTGTTGAGCATGTTCTTTATGGACATCTTCCTGTGATTTTGCAGTTTCAAGGTTCTCTTGCTGATCGTCCATAATGCCTTCTTCTTTATTAATCTCAACATTAGTGTCCTCCCCAACTTTTTCACTAAATGCTTCGCTGAATTCGGTGCCATGTTGTCCAATTTCTCCTACATTTTGTTGTTCAAGTGGCTCTTCTGCGTCAGAAATTGTTTTCTCTAGAGTAGAGGCTTCTTTTTGCTGTTGTGACTTCTTATTTCTATGCTGCTGGCTCCTCATCCTTCTCAAAAACTGAGCACTCTTTGTCTGGGGTTCTTTTGTTCCCAAAATTTCCATATCACCTGCGGATTCCATTGTGTCAACTAACCCTGGCAATTTAGCAGGGGTATGCTGCTTCTGTCGCGTAATCATGGAATGAGGGCTATATTCTGGGGTTTCACTTTCCGCTTTTCTCTTAGGCTTTGAGGCTTTTACTTTGGGTAGGCTTGAGGGTTTCAGGCGCCACTTTTTGGAAGAACTGGCTTCAGGGGTATCATCAGCGGCAGGAGGTTGAGGACTTTCTATAGGAGTTGAATTCACAAAGGCATCCCATTCGAGAGGTGGCTGAGCCAGGCGAAGGTTATGGTTAATAATGAGCTTGATTAATCCATGGTGGGCCAAGGAATCAGCATGTCCCCGATTGTATTGGTCACAAGACCATTTCAGGGAACAAAATAGGTAATAGGGCAAATTAACAAGAACACCATATCGCAAATGTAACATTAAGCGGAAATGGTGGGCAAATACATACTTGAAGCGACCTTCGCAGGTGATATAGTGAATTAAAAACTTGGCAACATCATCTCATGGCTCCGGAAGTGATTTCCTTGCTATCCCTTGCCCCTGGATGTTCTCAATTGATTCGCCGTGTTGTAGAAACTGCTTTTTGTGGGGTTTCAAATCGGTAACTCTGGATGACGCGGTAGGAAAGAAATGATCACCAACTTGAGGCAAGCCAGTGACCTGTGCAATAACCTACAAATTCACTGGGAATTGGAGTCCATGAATTGTAGCACTGTCCCCCTGGAAGCCCGTTGCAAATTCTGCAGCGACAGTAGCATCAAAACCACTCAATTGTTTAAAGAACTTCGTCCAGCCAGCATGAGCAAAAATTTTCATTGCCTCTTCAGCAGCATGCAATTTGTCCATTGAATCAGGTTCATAGCGAAGGTGTTTACCCCCCATGTTTTTAACAGGCAACAAAATTTGAAAAGTTTATCACAGTGGAAAACAAAAGGCAACAGCAAAAATGAAAGTGACAGGAAGTATGAAGCGGATTTAGCAACAAGGAGATGAGGACAACACCAATAAAAAGTAATAATAATGGAAAAGCCGGTATAATTAATTGTTAAGGACAAAAGACTCATGTAGAAGTGACCTAGCGCAGGGATTAGTAATAATGGAAAGGAGCGTGTAAGAACTGACGTGGAAATGATGGCTCAATAAGGGTGTATGCGAAAATGATGATATGTCCCAGGACCCCCCCCAGCTTAAGCGGTTGATCCGTCCCGGTCATGCCAAGTAATCAATAAGAAAATAAAGTACATAAAACAAAGCATAAGGTAAGAAAATACTTCCTGACGTGGTGACAGTGTGGAGGTCGAGGCGAAGTCGTCAGCAAATCCAAGAAGATCAGTGATCACGGAAAGAGTGCCGTCAGCCGGAAGAGAAAAAGACAGCAGGCACGTGAAGAGTAAATGGAAACCGGCGGCATAAAGAGAGGAGAAAGGACAGGCAGCCAATGAAAAGACAGGGAACAGAGATACGTGGCAGGCGCAGCAGTGGAGCCGGCAGGAAAAAAAAAATTGGGCCGTCAGGATAACCACGAACAAAGAACGCCGAGAGGAGGGGCAAAAGAAGGGCGACAGGAGCTCCAAAACCTCCTGTCGCAGCCACCAAAGAACGACCCACCCCCGAGAGATGGGCAACAGAGACCTGAAAAGCTCCTATCGCACGCACCAGAAGATAAGTGGGGCCGTTGGCGGCCCTGTTGGGTTTTTATTTTTTTTATTTTTTTTTATTTTTTTTATTTTTTTTTTTTATTTTTATTTTTTTTTAATATTTTATTTTTGTGAAAAAAAAATTATTTAAGACACGAGACCGCCGAGAAATCGGTTTTCAATCAAGTGCCGCCCGGCAGCGCTGGCGAACCAGTTTTCACTACCAAGGAGTTTTGACAACTACAAGTCGCTGGATTACCCAGTTTTCAACAAGTAGTTGGCCAACAACGCCAAAGACTGGTTTTCATTGTTGGATCCTTTCTTCTTCTTCTTCTTCTTCTTCTTTTTTTTTTTTTTTTTTTTAGATATATATATATATATATATATATAAAAGCATATACATATTCTAGCAAGGTTGAGGAATACCATAAGGAACCAAGGTGAGTTCCTTAGCAAGCGCCAGAGAGAAAGCTTCTTTGGAGAGAGGCTTTTTATACAACTTTAGTCGATGGCCATTAACAAGGAGCGTGCGACGTTCAGAATCTACTGTGCAGAGCTGAACTGCACCATTGTCATAGACATGCTCAATTTCGTAGGGTCCAAGCCATCGTGTGTGAAACTTGCCTTTGAAATCTTGAAACCGGGAATCGTACAAAAGTGCCCAATCACCTGGCTGAAAGGAGCGTTGACGAATGTGTTTGTCATGCCAAAGTGCTCGCTGATTTTGGACAAGTTCGGTATGGAGGAGTGCATCCTGACGGAGTTCATCCAAGGAGTGGAGTTGGGTTAGGCGTTCTTGCTGAGCATCAGAGATACTCAAACCGAGTTGAAGTGCAGTTCGAAGAGTTTTAATCTCGAACTCAATAGGAAGAACAACCCTCTTACCATAGACCATCTCATAAGGGGTCAGACCAGTGGTGGTCTTCCACGTGGTACGATAGGCCCACACAGCTTCAGGAAGCCGTGTGGCCCAATCACGCTTATGGAGAGCAACAGTCTTGGTAAGAATATTCTCTAGTTCTCGATTAGTGACCTCTACCTATCCATTTGCTTGAGGATGATAGGGTGATGATTTCCGGTGATGAATTTCATACTCTTTGACTAATGCAGCAATAAGATCTGAAGTGAACTGGGGTCCTTGATCTGTAGTAATCTCCCGTGGAACACCAAAGCGGGTGAAAATCTCAGAGTACAAGAAGGCAGCAACTTTAGTATCACGGGCATGCTTGAGAGCAACCACTTCAACCCACTTAGTAACATAATCCGTACAAACAAGAATGTATTCCTTGTCATTAGAAGGTGGATTGATAGGGCCCACAAAGTCAAGACCCCACTTCTCAAAAGGTTCAATAGAAAGCTGAGGATGGAGTGGCATTTCATCAGAACGAGTAGGATGACCCATTCGTTGGCATTGATCACAATGATGAACATAACGCCTACAATCTTTATGGAGTGTAGGCCAATAATATCCCGCAGTAAGAATCTTTTGAGCAGTCCGTTGAGCAGCAAAGTGTCCTCCACAAGGTTCAGTATGGCAGGCGCGTAGAATATCAAAGACATCCTCTTCAGGGACACATCGACGCATAATGTTATCAATACCAGTACGGAAGAGAAGACCATTGATCCATGTATATTGTCCACTCAGGCTTATCAACTTCTGACGTTCTCGAGGAGAAAAGTGTGCTGGAAACTTGCATGTAACCAAATAGTTGGCAATGTCAGCATACCACGGACTCTTGGTGGAAATGGCAAAGAGGTGTTCATCAGGAAACATATCATCAACAGGAACAGATTCACCATTTGATTGCTGTAACCGAGACAAGAAATCTGCAACCACATTTTCTCGACCAGGCTTATCAAGTATAGTGACATCAAATTCTTGTAATAAAAGTAACCATCTAATAACTCTACCAGTTACCACAGGTTTATTCATTAAAAATTGAATTGTTGAATGATCAGTATGAACAAACACTTTATAACCAGTAATATAATGCCAAAATTTATTAATAGCATAAACAACAGCTAAAAATTCTTTTTCAGTTACCGTATAGTTTACTTCGGCACCAACAAAGTTCTTGCTGACGTAGTAAATGGAATAGAATAGGTTGTCTTCTTTTTGTCCGAGTACTGCTCCCATTGAAAAATCAGAAGCATCAGTATGAATGTGGAATGGTAATTCCCAATTAGGGCCCCTAAGGACGGGAGTAGTCACAAGTTTGTTCTTAATAGTCTCAAAAGATTCTTGACATTCAGGGGTCCAAGTGAAGACAACATCTTTGGCTAATAGAGCAAATAAAGGAGAAGCAATCTTACTGAAGTTTTCAATAAATCTCCTGTAATATCCAGCATGACCAAGGAAACTCCTAACATCTTTCTGAGTTGAAGGTATAGGGAGGTCTTGGATTATTTGGACCTTTTTGGGGTCAACTTGGATACCTTTTGAAGAGATAAGGTGGCCTAAGACAATTCCTTCAGTCATTAACATATGACACTTCTCATGGCTTAGTGATAAGTTGGTGTCAATACATCTTTTAAGTACTTTCTCCAAATTATCTCTGGCTTCTTCAAAAGTATTCCCATGAACAGTAAAATCATCCATATAAACTTCTACACAATCGTTAACTAGATCAACAAAGATGCTTAATACTGCTCGTTGAAAGGTAGCAGGGGCATTACATAATCCAAAAGGAAGAACATTGTATGCAAAAGTTCCCCACGGGCAAGTGAAAGTGGTCTTATCCTGATCCTCTGGGGCAATGCGGATTTGATTGTACCCGCTGAATCCATCCAAGAAAGAGAAGAATCGTTTCCCTGCAAGAGTATCCAAAACTTGATCAATAAAGGGTAATGGAAAGTGATCCTTCTTAGTAGCCCTATTTAATGCTCTATAATCAACACAAATACGCCACTTACCATTTTTCTTTGGAACAACAACCAAAGGAGATACCCACCTACTATCTGAGATAGGATATATAAAACCAACATTCAACAGTTTCTGAAGCTCTTCTTTAACTATGTCGCGTAAAGTAGGATTAAGTCTTCGTTGTGGTTGTCGAACGGGGCGACTTCCTTCTTCTATGTAAATGTGGTGCATACAAGTGTCTGGATGGATACCTCACATATCTTGATACTCCCATGCAAATGCATTTTTATGTTCTTTGAGCATACTGATGAGATCTTTGACTTGAGTTGGTGTCAATTGTGGGTTAATATTGAGGGTACGTCCTGATAGAATTTCCATGGGTTCTGAAGGTGTAGGAGCATTAAGAATGAGTTCTGCTGACGTTCTTGGTTTATCTAAAGATAATAATGGACTATACAAGCATTGATGTGGCAAAAGTTGGTGTAGGATGAAGAAGTGTTTGATAGATCGAGGATTGTTGATTAGAGGAAAATTTCCAAAAGGACAATCACTAGTTGTATGAGAAGGAAAAACCATAGTTTCTAAAATATCATTAGACTCATACCTATTTTGAAGAAAGTTCATTAAAATGGTGTCCTCAGTAGGCTCCTCAAAGTGATGGGCTTGCTCAATAGCAAGGATTGGTACTGAATCTTCTAGATCACTATCGATCCATGCAGGATCTTCTGTATCCAACAAGGGGTGAGCTGGGGGATATAAGGTCAATTGTTTTGTTTTCTCTCCATTGGAAATAACCATGTTACCTGACCGACAATTAATATGAGCATTGGCAGCTGCTAACCAAGGTCTCCCTAGAATTAAAGGATACCCTCCCAACTTAGCTTTTGGTTGTAAAATCATAAAATCAGTTGGATAATCCCAGCTATCAATGGAAAGAACAACATCTTCTATAACCCCCTCTGGTCTGACTAAAGATCGGTCAGCCATCTGAAGTACTGTAGGAGTAGGTCTAAGTCCATCCAAAGATAATTTGATTTTTGTTTCATTGGTCATCACATTTATAGCAGCACCTAGATCTACAAGTGTGTTAGGAATAACAATTGTACCAATACTTACTTGTATAACAGGGCTACCAGGATCTGCATATTTTGGAATGGTTATATTCCCCAACATCAACTCAGCTAATTGTCCAATAACTTGAACAGTCTTTGGATCCTCCTTCTTTTTCTGTCGTCGGGTGCATAACTCACGTACTATTTTATTGTATACTGGAATATCCTTAAGAGCCTGCAAAAGAGGAATTTTAATGTTAACATTCCGGAGTTCATTCATAAAATCAAACTTAGTTTTGTGTATGTTCCTGTGGTACAGGTTTAGAAAGCAAGCGCTCAGGAAAGGGTGGAGAAAAGGGAGGTTCCTTTGGAATGTCCTCCTTATCTTCTTCTTCAATTTCCATAATAGTTGGCCCTTGGAGAGCCTTTCCCGACCTTAACTGGACTCCTTCCAGTTCGACTGCATTGATTGGATAAGTAGGGTAATTTTCCACCTCATTATTATATATGGGTTGAGGAGGTTTATTGTTGGGATTTGGATTCGGTTGAGTTGGCATAGATGTGGGTCTAGGTGGTTGTGGTGGATTTAAAGGCGGATTTGAAGAAGATGGAGGTATTGGAGGAAGAAATTGTTGAGTTTGTGGGTAGGGACTTATCATTGGTGGTGGTGGAAAGGATTGTTGTGGAAAATAAGGTTGTGTATAAGGTTGTGGAGGTGGATACGAGGATTGTGGCACATGTGGCCTCCATGCCTGATGCCACGGTTGTGTACTAGGTTGAAAAGTTTGGGGCCATTGAGAATAGGGTTGAGGTTGTTGCCAACCTCCATACCATGGACTTTGGTTGGAAAATTGCTGAGATGATCCCAAAAAATGTTCATTAGAAAATCCTCTAGGTGGAAACGGGCGTCGCGGAGCCATATAATAAACTGGTTCTTCAGTGTATTCCATAGGAGCAATCCCTTCAGGAAATGGGAGTAGTGTTGAAGTCTTACTAGCTTCCTCAAGGGATGCGATATGAGTCCTATTATAAGGGCAGTCTTCTGGTCCATGCTTCTTACGACACGTTGGACAATATACTGCCAAGGCCTTTTCAGCTTCTTCTTGTTTCCTGCGAGTATACAAAGTGTCAATTTGCTTGCCCATGTGGTTTAATAAATCAATTTTAAGGTCTTCAAGTAAATTACCAATTTCTCGCTTGGATATACCTGATGCATTACCCATGGTGGAAAACTTACTTGAAGGTCCACGAACAGATCTATGAGATCGCGAATAGTTCCTGCATATGTCACAAATATCATCGAAGGGCATTTTAGAAATATCACCTTTACCAATCAAATTTAAGGCATCCATGGTTTCATCGCGAATCCCTCTTAAGAAGAGCATCTTAATAGTGTCTGCAGTTAAATCAGGGCATCTTGAGCGTTGTAGGCTAAAGGCAAAACGCTCTAGAAAATATTCAACTGACTCATCTTCCCATTGAGTCATGCGAAAGATTTCATCCCATACCTCCTTAGTTTTACAATACTCCTGATATTTTTCCAGAAAAGCATCTTTCATTTGACCCCATGTTCTAATGTCCCTAAGACTCATAAACCATCGTAATGCAGCATCTTTCAATGTAGCTGGAAATAGCTTTAATTTTTGTGCATCATTTTGGTAGTCATAGCTATTACAAAGGACATTAAATTCAAACAGGAACATATCAGGATCCTCAGAGGTTGACCCTCTAAATATAGGAAGCGCTGAGTGAGGGATGTTCTTCATAGGGGCATTATCCTCTAGAGGTTGAATGGGGAATTCAAAGGTCGTATTGTGTTGGACAATGGCATTACCAGCATTATTTCCTTCCCCCGCATTTCCTATATTATCACCCATGACTTCCTCTAAGACTTGTGTTGCCCAAGGTGTGTAATGTGTTGTAAAAGGTTTCTCCGGTAGATCCTGAAGTTTACTACACCTAGTGTTGTATGAGTCTTTGAATTGTTGGAAGATTTCAGAGGATGTAGTAAGGAAGTTAGACTGTGAAGGTGGCTGTAAATTGGCTTCTTCGTTTGGTTTAGATTGGTTATTCGATGACCTCTTCTCTTTTTGTGGTTTTTGAATTTTTGAACTACTTGCTAATTCTTTCTTAACAAACCTACCTTGACTATCTCTAAGTCTATTCATGCACCTAAATGACTTACTACAGTGGAAACCAAAGGTACTAGCTTAAGCAAGGTCGACAATTGCTCAAGACTTCTCAAGGGCTCACTGTTCCTATCTTGACCTATTATAGTTTCACACCTTTAATATCTCTCCCCGGCAGCGGCGCCAAAAATGTTGGGTAAAACTGAGGTTCAATTGGATGGCTTTTATATGGATATGGTTGAATCGAAATTACCCTAAGAATGTCAATCCGGGAATCGTAGACTTGTAAGAGATATCACGGCTATTTGCTCAAGGGGTGAAAGTAATAAATCAAGGGTTTTATGAATGCACACTACTGCTTTAAACTGCCACACATCTATTGCAAATGAAAACACAAAGCAATTAAGAATCAAATCCCATCTATTGTAAATGAACTTCAAATACAAATCAATACTTCTATGAATGGAATAAATTCATCTAAAGTTCACATCTTTAAACAATTAAACAATATATTTATAAATGCTATTAACACACTTCTAAATAATTAATCACACTCTTCTAGATAATTAATCTCAATGAATGCTTATTGCAGAAGTTGTTGTCTAATTAAAAGTTGGTTTAATTAAGGATTGTGATCTGCTTAGATTGCGACAGGAATTTTTATAGCGGCAGGAAAATGTTTTCAATAGACTGGTTCAAAATGCAGGGTGCGGCAGGAAGTATGATAAGTGGTGACAGGGGATATTATAGATGGTGACACAAAGTTGTGAATATTGCGAATATTATATCTTAATGACTGAAAGGATATGGTAAGAGGAATACAGCAAATGATATTGTGAGTACTAAGGTTGAATGCAAGTGGTAGGAAGAATATGGCGAACAGTAATAGATTTATGTAATAACAGAATAATATCAAACAATTTCTTCATAAACTGTCACAACCAACTATTTCATCAGACAATTGAATTTATGATCATTCGACAAGCTCTGTATAGATTCAATCAAACATATATATATAGTAACTTCTGAGAAATGCACACAATCAAGGCTTGAAAGGAACACACGAAATTGACAACACTGAAATACTTACAAAGCAAACTATAATAGTCTCACCGAGCTTCCCAAGAGGGGGCCCTCCTCCGGTTCACTGGGTGAGAGATATCCTAAAACTGGCTGCTACAGGAGTTCCACGTTTTCAATACAGATTTCGAAGATGATAGAAAAATAGAGTATATCATATATTATCGTTCCTCTATCTTTTGATTCACATTTACTTATATAGCCTAAAATGTTCAACCATATTAATAACTGACCAGAATGGCCGCTGGCCTGTTTCCTAAACATGGAGAATAGTTTGTTTTGGCTGCTGGCCATACATAACAAATTGCAAAACAGTCTAACTAAAATATCATATGGCCAAAATCTGAGCCATTCAAAACTATGTACTTAATGTAACAAGGCGACAACTTCAAAACTGTTCTTCCAGTGAAATAGCCAACTCCATATACTCGTATGTTTAGTTCCTGTAGCAAAATGAACCAACATATATCAATATTTATGCATTTAAACATCCACTCTTTCAAGAAATATTTCAAACCTTAAGACTTTATTATATGCACTATATCCCTTAATAATTAATGGCAAAACAGGGGTTTTGACAGGCTTAAGACAAGGCAAAAGTTACAAAGAATGTACAAAAACAAAAATAGTTTGCACACCCATCATGTCCCTAGAGGCTCTATTAGAGAGAATTTGATTTAGGAAAAGCACAATGGTGCATTGAGTGGTCACTTTGGGATCACTAAGACTCAATAACTTGTTCAAAGGTTCTACTATTGTCCAAGAATGAACCTTGATGTTAGAAGGTATGTTGAAGGTTGCATAGTGTGTCAAAAGGCCAAAGGGACCTCTTCAAATATAGGCCTATATCAACCATTACCTATTCCCACTAGGCCATGGGAATGCTTGAGCATGGATTTTGTAGTTGGGTTACCCAAGACAAGACAAGGCATGGATAGTGTTTATGTAGTTGTGGGCAAATTCAACAAGATGGCTCACTTTGTGCCATGTAAGACAACTAATGATGCCATCTAAATAGCCTCTCTTTTCTTCAAAGAGATAGTAAGAATTCATGGGTTACCTATGAGCATAGTGTCAGATAGAGACACCAAGTTTATGAGTCATTTTTGGAAGATTCTTTGGCAGAGATTGGGCACTAATTTATCATTTGGATCTACATACCACCCTCAAACTGATGGTCAAACCAAAGTGGTAAATAGAAGCCTTGGAAATCTATTAAGTTTCTTGACCAAGGAATATGGTCAATGATGGGATCAATTGACTGGACGGGCTGAATATGCTTATAATGACACTATAAATAGGTCAATAGGGGAGAGTCCCTTTGAAATAGTATATGGTTTACATCCTAGAGGAGTCTATGAACTAAGAGACTTAAAGGATGGAGTGAAGGGAAGTGGATATGCTGATGATTTTTCTTATGTAATACAAGAGATACATGAAACAGTCAAGAAGATGTTGATAGAGAATACTATGAAGCTTAAGACTAAAGTTGACGAGACTAGGAGAGAGATCCAATTCAATGTGGGTGACTTAGTGATGGTGCATCTAAACAAGTCTAGACTTCTAAAGGGAGTCTCACACAAGCTACAAATGAGGAGGATAGGTCCCTGTCCTATCTTGGCAAAGTATGGGAACAATGCTTATAGAGTGGAGCTGCCGGAGGATAGTGGACTGTCCCATGTCTTCAATGTAGTAGACCTAATTCCTTACAAAGGAACACCACCTGATTTGGATCAAAGCCTCAGTGAATTAATCTAAGATGTGGAAGATCTAAAATTACCTTTTACAACCGTCAAGAAGGCCGACAGTATACTGGATATTAGAGTCTACAAGAAGACCAGAACTAAGGAGTACAAAGAACACTTGATCAAGTGGCATGGTCAAACTGATGCTGATGTAGTGTGGATCAAGGAAGCTAAGTTTAAGAAGATGGTATTTGATCCTACGTTACTCAACCCAAGGGTGGATTGAACATTTTTGTTTAGGGGAGGATGGTGCAGGAGCACCTAGGCTAACCTCCATTGTTTATGTTTTTTTGGCTTGTATCTGACATTGGAAAATTTAGAGAAGTGTGTGTTTGATTTGGACCTTATAAGGTCTTGCAATGTGAACTAGGTGAGTTAGTGTTAGTGCTAAGGTCACCAATTAGTCTTTGTTAGTTGTTTTTATTTAAACTTAGGCTTAGAAGCTTAGAGATGGATTTGAGTTAATGTGTTCTAAACACATGAATAATGTAAGAAAGATACCTTGAGGCCATAAATGAAGTTGATTCCTTAAGCTACAATTGTTGGAATTAGAAGTTTACATCAAGTGATGACTACAGGACAACACAAGCCTCCACTGATTCAACTAAGAGATAAATCATGCTTTTGTGAAGATTGTCTTAACAACAATACAATGATTCAATGTGTTAATATTGAAAATGGATATGTTTCACAATGGGATCGAAAAGAGTTAATCAGAATGCCTCCTTATGAAGATGATGACAATGACATAAACATCCATGATCCTATATATTCATCTGATTATGAACATGTTTTTGATTTAGTTATTACAGGTGCATGCTGACATACATGTACACACATATATGTTTTTTTATATGTACAATATATATATATATATATATATATATAATAAATTATTACATTTATGTATAATTCATTTTTACATAAATTGTATAAGTGATATTTTTACTATGGTTGCGGATCTTGAGAATGCAAAAGGTGTAGATTATTATCTACTAAGATGCACCAAATAAAAATACAAGTTGCCACAAGAAATTGTTGATGGTGATGAACAACAATATCCAACTGGTTTAGTTGTTATTGAAGGCACCTATTATCAACAAGCTAAGATCGAAAAAAATGGAGTTCAATTTATTGAATACATGCCTGGACTTATAGTTCTACATTATAGTCACTTGGTTATAGCGACAAAATTATAGTTTGAAACTATGCCAAAAAATGGATCACATGGAAACCAAAAGTGGAAGTTGTCTATTAAAGAGCATGAAATTTTTTTGGAGATAATAAATGATAGAGAAGATCCAAACTACATGTATCATGAGTTTTAACTTAATATTTTAATATGTTTTCATAGATCTAACTTGCGCGTACTTAAAAAACATATTTTAAGTACAGACTATAAATGATTTGAAATTTATGATTAGATTGAATTTATATTGATTACCTATTTTGAATGTTTAATTGATTAGACCAAGTTCAATTTATTTTTTTCAATTCATTAGATTAGATTGATTTTATCTATCAATTAAGGTTGAACATAGATTGATTAAAGATTACATTAAAATTAGATTGATTAGGTTTTGAATTATTTTCAAGGTCGAGCTACATTATATTAGATTGATAGTTTGGTTTGGACTTTATTATTTATATTTCTAGATCAAGATACTTTGTTCAAGCTCAAATTACACTTGTGCAATATTTCTAAATTAAATCTATTGATATTATAAATTGATTAGATTGAATAATTCTAGTCTATATTAGAAATTGATAAGATTAATTCTAGGTTAATTGAATTTTAATTGATTATACCTTTCAATACTTTTTTGAATTGATTAGATTAGATTGATTTTAGATCATTGATTTCAAGGTTGTTTAAAGATTGATTAATAAATTGATAAAGTAGATTTTTCAATTAGATTGATTAGGTTTTGTATCATCTTAAAATGGAAGCACTCCCATGTTAAGACTATTTAGTCATCCTTAGGGGGTGTTTTGGGCCATTATCATGTTGTCCTCTAATTTTTGCCCCTTTTCCATCTTCTGAGCATGTTTAGGACCCTGATTGGGCCTCCTCGGCACAATTTTTTCCAACTGGCATATTTTCCAGGGGTCTCAACCCCCTGGGTCAAGGTCAACCACAACCTGACCTAGGTCAAGGTTGACCTCAACCTTGACCCAGGTCCCCCTTTCTCATCGAAAAGTGTGGTGGATGTGGGGGGAGCCTCGAAAGTTCTTTTTTTCTGCTTCCAGGTTAGCTGCTTCGATCTTCGAAGTGGTGACTCTTAAAGGAAATTTAATGTGGGTCCATTTCTAGGGGTATGACCCTAATGGGAATTTATTTCTCATATGTCAACCTTTCTAGAAGTTGGTGCCCTAGACTAGTATATAAGGAAGCCTTCTCTCATTTTAACATAAGATGATGAAGGAAAAAAGAGGAAAGAAAAGAAAGCAAGAAAAAAAGGAAGGAGGATCATTCTAGGCATAATATATCATCTACTTTCAAGCTTCCAAGTGTTCAATCAAGTTTTTCAAGTCTTCTTCTAAAGATTCATTCATTCAAGGTGGATTCCAAGCATACAATCATGGAGGTTTTGATTTACATTTATGGTTTTTGATGTTGAGTCTAAGCTTTCATATTAACATACTTGTTTACATTTCAAATACAATTGCATATCTATTGAATATCATAGCTTCATTGTTAGATCTTCTTCTACTACTTGTTAGCATTCTCCATTTCAAGGTTAATTCCAAAACTGGGGTTTAACCAAGGCAAACCCCTCATCCAAACAACAAACCCATTTTTCTTGTGAAACAAGCATAGAACAATGACTTACAAAGAAGATTCAGATACCCTTTTCAAAAAAAATTTGGGATCCGTGAACATATTTTCCGTCAGGGTAGTGCAAGTCAAGGTTGACATAAAGGGGTCAAGGTCGACCTGGCTCAGAAAAGAAAAATATTTATGGGTTTTCTCTATCTATGTGTTTCCATGCCAGATCCGGTTGTAGAATTTCTAGAAACTCAATACATACATCAAAAAACAAAAATTTCTAGATCTGCTACATTTCAAGATAAGTGTTTCATTTTATCCTACTATTTCTAATTTATTGTCTTGCTCTATAATTAGGAAATTAGAACCCTTTTCCCTCTTTATCCATAACCAGTGGATTCCTCTTCACATTGATCATCTCCTTTCGATTAATCAATTGGAATCTCCTTGTCTTGGATTAGGAGGTAATATATATCCACAACATTTTCAACACACACCCATATACATATATATATATATATATATATATCTTACATTTTGGTGAACCTACGATAGATAACTCTTTCTTTTTGATGTTGGATGCTTAGATTAGTTTTCTTTTATACTCATCAAAGTACAAAAATATTTCTTGCATTTCATTCACTATGAAGATCCTTAAGATGCTTTGGTGTGTGGTTATTTTCATCATTATTCTCCTCTTAGCATCTCTTTATAGTACTTATTATGTTTATGAGAGTATCATCCATTTTATTATGTTTGTCACTCTTCATGTTTCACTTGCTTATGCTATTATGAGATTTACTAATACTAGCCTTCCTACTTTCAAAATTTCATTAAGAATTTGTGTGATGGACTTATTGCTCTTTTGGATTATGTGAAGAATTTGGTAGATGGTACACCATTTCCTAATCTTCCTAATCCTAATCATATCCTTCCTAATCTTTAGTTCCTAATCTTCCTAATCCTAATCCTATCCTACCTAATCCAATTCCTAATATTCCCATTCCCATTTCTCCATCTACTATTCCTAGTTCTTCCCACACTTATGATGGGGCTCAAATTATGGTTCATGAGGCAGATGTGCAAGAATTATTTGATTTACCTTCCCCTTCTTATCTTTTCCATGATGATATTAAAGGGAAGAGAAATTAAACTTCTTCTAAACCTATCATTCCACCTTACATGACATTTTCTCATGATCACCGTAAACAATCACCTCCTATAGAAGCTTTACAAGATATGTACTCTACAGGATACAATATGATGGCTAAACAAGGTTATAAGGGTTTAGGCCTTGGTGTTAATGAACAAGGTATTAAATAACTGGTTCATCTATCACCTAAACAAGATATGTGTGGTCTTGGCTTCCTGCTATCTCAATTTAAGGTGGTTGATTATGATGTCACCCTCCTCTTCATGTTCTTCTTCCAACACCTTCCTTAGATTACCCTGATACCCCTCAAGATGTGGCTAAGAAGGTGTATGTTCAATTAATGAATTCTAATAAAGAAATCTTTAAACCTATGTCAAACAATGCTCTCTCCAAGTACAAATGTCCATTTCACTATAGTAATACACATTTACTTGCTGATTGTGTGCATTTCAAGATGTATGTTAGAGAAAGAGTTGCTTAGGAATTATATCTCACTCTCTTGCGGTTTTACAATTTTTGCATAATTTCCATACAGGGAATACCCCTCATTCTTCTATAATATAGATATTTTCTCCTCATCTCTTGACTAGGGGGCAAGAGGTATTTCTTCCATTTTCTAGGATCCATTCTGCTCTTAGCATGTACTTTTTTTTGAGCTTGATTGGTTATTCTTTCTTTATTTTATCCCTATGGTTTTGTATTATGATATATTTCCTTTACTCGTAATCATCCATAGCTCTCTTCTAGTTTTCATGATATCTTTTCTAAAGACATTTGTTTTGCAAAGGTATCCCTTGCATTCATCCCTTGGGGGCAAGGTTTTCCTTCTTTCTCTCTGTCTAGGGACCTACTTTCCTTAGCTTACTGGCATTTGTTTATTCTACAACATTACTTCCTTATAATGACTGATGTGTTGGCTATGAATATATTCTTTTTTTGTGAGAGGTTGTTGTCCTAAGTCATCACCTCTTCTTTATTTTGCAAATTATGTTCTTTATAAACTCTTGCCCTTGCTTTGGGGTTAGAGTTTTCTTCCTTCATTCCAAGATTCCTCTTCCTCTTGAACACAGGGGGCTTGATGATTAAATCTTTGATCCCTCTTTTCTTTTATTTGAAAGATGATATTTTATAGAACTCCTCTATGGTGGGGGTCTTGTTGATAAGATCTCTTTCTCTTTGAGGATCCTTTTTACATAAGTGACATATCCTTTTTCATGATTATCTGTGTTCTTTGATGTAAGGGTCAATACTCTTTGCTAAGAATATAGTGTACATTGTTGTTAACAGGATATCTCCTAGATTTGTGAAGTAGGTATCCTCTTTCTCTTCCTTATCCTGTCTAGTGAGTAGCCACGATAAGGAGTAGAATAACTGAGAGGGGGGTGAATCAGTTATCCAATGTCCCAAAAAAAAATGTATAATCCAAAACAAATTCCTCAACTTCTGTTGCTCGATAAACATAAAATACTTTCATTGCTTGTGCTTTTACCGATTGTCAGTCTAAAACGTATAGTAGTTACTGATCAAATCTAACATGTAATATGCAAAGTATGATAGCAAGAAAATATCACAATCAACACATAACATAGGAGATTTAACATGGAAACCCTATGAAGGGAAAAACCACCTAGGACCAGCAACACAAAATTTTCACTCTTCTAAAGTGAGGTCAGTGAAGACCCAACCCTGTTAAAGGTTTACAAACACACTGTTAGGTGTGATCTTGTTAGAGGATTTTAGACCAAAAGTTATCATCCAACTAGCAATCACTCTAGGGTTGATAGGATAATAATGTTCACTCTATGAATGAAACATCAAAAAGACTTTCATAGTCCACTCGGTTAAGAGATTTGACTATGTACAATGGTTAAATATGTAACAATAGATGATCTGCCTTGAAACAACTTCAATTGTAGTTTATAGATCAATGTTCAGCTCATTCAAATCTTTCTAATCAATATATCACTTCAGATTCAATCTTATATCAACTTACTATCCATTGGTAATTACTCTTTGTAGCTCAGTAATTATTCTGTAGTTTGGTTCTCACTAACCAGTATGATCAGAATGCATGAAAACTCCTTCACATGATAATTCTGTAGTATCTTATTCTTCTGGTGTCTTCAACAATGAAACCAATGTCTCTTATATAGATGAGTAAATCATTTTCTTCTCCTCCATCAGATTTTGCCGCTTAATTATCTTCATTGATTTTGCTGCTCTTACCTTCTTCAATTGATCTATTAGTAACACATTTCAATCTGCTCCATTAGATCCTTCTTGAATTATGTTAGTCGTCGATCTTCATAAAAAAACTTATCTGTTACCTTGATTTCATACACTTTATAGCTCATCACTTTATTGACTAAACTGATCATTTAATTCCTTTCTATTCTACTCGGTTAACAAAGAAATGCTTCGATGAACACAAGCTCGGTTAACACTATGCTTGGTATATACACTACACTCAGTCGATGTATACTGAAATGCTTCATTTACCGACAACACTACTTTGTGTCTTTCAGCTCTATTCTTCATCATAGATGAATGCAACATAATAAAGTCAATTTCATCAAGTCATAGACTCATCAACAAGTTACTCAGTGTATTCCTTATCCTCATCTGATATATACATCTTCCTCATGTAGATATTTTTGTTCTTCATCTCTTTCACCTTTCTTCAGATGTGTCAGTATAGTAACTTACAAGATAAGTATTGTCAAGCTAGTTGACATCAATGACAACATAATACTAATTTAATCATCTTGCATATCTAATCAACAACTCCTCAGTGATCTTCAATCATAGATTCTTCATTCAGTGTTCTAAATCAATTGTAGTTCATCAATCTCTCCCTTTGGCATTGATGGCAACTCAAGTAATATGAAGTGTACCATACACATACAAAACATGTATTCTACAACTCTGTGATCAAATTTTGTGTTGTGTAAGCTCACCTTAGCTTAATATGTTTAATCACTATGTTACTAAACATCATTCTACCATACAGCTTTTTCATTCTCTCCCTTAGATAGTTCTCATCAGTGCATATCTCTCCCTTTCCTTTTCATATTATTTATCTCTCCCTTTGACAATAATGCCAAAGAAAAAAATAATAATCAGCTCTTGTAGTAGCCAAGTAACTCTTTGTTGTCCAATACATTCTCTGTATCTTTGTATACTAATATCCCAATCTATTTTAGTTCTTCAAACTTAATCACAACCTTGAACATTATCCAAAGTGTGAACTATGTTGCATCAACATGTGTGATCTTCTAATAAGTGTAAGCTGATGCAACATCCAGATCACATTAGTGACCGATAGACAAGGGACGGACCCCAAGTCTGGTCCTCAAGTATTCAAATGTGTCCTTCAGTAGAGGCTTTGTAAAGATATCTACAAGTTGTTCTTTAGATGTAACAAATTCTAACTTCACTTGTTTCTCTTGCACTTGTTCTCTTAAGTAGTGATACTTAATTGATATATGCTTTGTCTTAGAGTGCATCACTAGATTCTTTGAAATATTAATAGCACTTGTGTTGTCACAGTATATAATCACTAGGTCAGTGATTACCTCATTCATTCCTTCCAACACTTACTTGATATATGCAATGTTTGAGAAATTAGTAGCAGCAGCAACATACTATGCTTTAGTTGTAGACTGAGAAATACAAGCTTTCTTTTTACTTGTCTAGGTTACAAGTCTTTCACCAAAGAAGAATGCTCCTTCGGTGGTGCTTTTTCTATCATCCACATTTCCAGCCCAATCAACATCGATATAGACCATCAGTTCAAACTTTCCTTCCTTAGGATACCATAAACCATAATCCTCTATCTTTTTTAGGTATCGTAAGATCCTTTTAGTAGCAATCATGTGTGATTCTCTAGGGTTAGTAGAAAATCTAGCAACAATTCCCACAGCATGTGCTATATCTGGTCTATTGTGAACTACATACATTAGCTTACCAATCATGGATCGGTAAAGTGTCCAGTTTACCTCTGTAGTTTCATCTTTCTTTGTTAGTTTACATCCAGTAGCGATCGGTGTTTCCACAGGTTTAGCATCTTCCATGCCAAATGTCTTCAAGACTTCCTTTATGTACCTGGACTGTGTGATGAATATCTCATCACTCTACTAAATCACTTGTAATCCAAGAAATAATTTAATCTCTCTGAACATAGACATTTCAAACTCATTCCTCATGTCATTAGCAAAAGATTTACATACATGATCTTGACCTCCAAAAATAATATCATCAAAAAAAATTTCAGCAATAAGAATAGTGTCATCAGTATCACCTTTTATGTACAAATTTTTGTTTTCACTAGTTCTTACAAATCCAATAATTAATAGGTAAGTATGCAGCCTTTCATACCATTCTCTCGGTGCTTGCTCAAACCATATAAAGCTTTGTGTAATCTACATACCATGACTCTATTGTCTGGATCAATGAATCCTTCAGGTTGTTCTATGTAGACCTCCTCTTCAAGTATACCATTTAGAAATTTTGACTTCACATCCGTTTGATAAACCTTAAATTTCTTGTGTGCAGCATATGCAAGTAGCAATCTAACTCCTTCCAATCTAGCAACAGGTGCAAATGTCTCTCCATAGTCAATGCCTTCTTCCTGTGCATATCCCTTGCATACCAATCTCACTTGATTTCTTGTCACTTCACCATTTTCATCCAATTTGTTCCTGAATATCCATTTAGTACCGATAACATTTTTATCTTTAGGTTGGGGTACTAAGGACCAAGTTTTGTTCTTCTCTATTTGTTCTATTTCCTCTTTCATTGCATTAACCCATTCTTCATTCTCTAATGCAACTTTCACATTTTTGGTTCAAATTCACAAACTAAACATGTACCTTGTCTTGCTTTGCTTCTTGTCTGCATGCTAGCTTGTCTGTCTCCAATAATTTGTGTCTCAAGATGATGTCTTTTGATAAAACTAACTAGTACTCAGTTTCTTCTTTCTTGTTCATCCTGTTCAGGTTCATGTGCTTTCTCAGTAGCTCCATCTTGTTCATCGGTTTCCCTTTCCTATTCCTTGGGGTTATTTTCCTGTTGACCGGTTATCACAGGTTGTGACTTTGATAGATAATTAGGAAGTTCAATGTAAGTGAATCTACCATAGTCTTCTAGTTCCTTTCTCTCCTCTGTGTTCTTGTCATCAAAATCATCAACACGAACATTAGTACTTTCAATCATCTGATTTGTAACCTTATTCAGACATTTGTATGCTTTACTCTTAGTAGAATATCCTAAGAATATTCCTTCATCGCCTTTAGAATCAAATTTCTCATTTCTCTCATCTTTCAAAATAAGACATTTTCTTCCAAAAATCTTGAAATAACTTACAGTAGGTTTGTGTCAAACCCATAGCTCATAAGGTGTCTGGTTGGTGTCCTTCTTCAGTTGTACTCGGTTAAGCACATATACAACTGTACTAACAGCTTCTCTCCAATATGTCTGAGAAACATTCTTTTGTATCATCAGTGTTCTAGCACAGTCAATTATTGAACTATTCCTTCTTTCAGCAATCCCATTCTGCTAAGGTGTTCTCGGTGCAGAGACCTGTCTCTTAATACCATGCTCATTATAGAAATTAGTAAATTCATCAGAGATAAATTCACCTCCTCTATCAGATCTTAAGCATTTTAATTATTTTCTAGTCTCTTTTTCTACCTTTTCCTTATACCACTTAATCATAGGACCACATAGGTCGGTATGAACCAACTCAAGTATATTCTTTGTTGAGTATTCTTTGCTCTTAAAGCTAGACTTAGTCATCTTACCTTTCTGACATTCATGACACATTACATGATCCAATTTTGATAAGTTAGGCAACCCTCTAACTCTTTTCCTCTTACTAATCTTGATCATGTTATCAAAGTTCACGTGGCATAACCTCTTATGCTACAACCATGCATCTTTATCCTTCATTAATAAACAAGAAGACTGATCAATATCAAGATAAAATAGATTACCTCTAGATTGTGTACCAGTTTTGACAAGTCTTCCTCCATCATCATAGATTTTTACCTTTCTACTCTCAAAAGAAAGTCGGTGGCCTGAGTTATTCAATTGTGCCACACTTAACAAATTATAGTTTATTCCATCTACCCAGTATGCATTTTCACATTTTATTCTATCATTAATCATCAGTGAACCTTTACCTCTTACCATACAGGGTGCATCATTTCCCATCCTTACAGATCCTCCTTCATATTCATCAAGTAGATTAAATTTCTCTATATCACCAGTCATATGATGTGTACAACCACTATCTATGATCCATGTATCATTTCTGCTTACTTTAGAGATCAGTGATGTTTCTTCATGTTTCTCTTCTTCCTCTGAATCATCTTTCATAGCAACAAATACTACTTCTACATCATCATCAGTGTCAGATTCAGATTCAAATTCTTTGGCTATGTAACATACCTTTTTCCTTTTGTCATAGCTATCTTAGTTATCTTTGTTGTTTTATCAGTAGCCTCTTTTGACTCTTCTCCCATAGCTTCCTTCAGATCGGTCTTTGGATCTATCATCATCTTTCTTATTCGGACATCTAGTAGTGAGGTGGCCAACTTCTTTACAATTAAAGCATGCTAAAGGTAGCTTACCTCTAATACCTTCCTTTACCTTTGGGTAATCTTCTGGCCATAAGAGCTTCAAGCTCATCAAGCTCATCATTGATACCACTATCACGATCATTATTCTTATTATTCCTGCTACTAGACTTACCAATCTTCAAAGAGGACATGAAAGTGGATTCAATAGAAGGTACAATACTATTGTTAAAGTTATTCAATTCAAAGGTTGTAAGCTTACTGATCAGTGTGTCAAGAGTAAGGTTGGATGTAGCCCTTGTTTCATGAATTGCAGAGATCCTGATTGCATAAACTGGCAACAAAGTTCTGAGAATCTTGCTTATCATTGTTTCATCCTCAATAACTCCATCAGATGCTCTAATAGCATGTACTACCTCTTTTAGTCTATTTTTGTATTGAACAATGTTCTCACCTTCTTTCATCTGCATATCATCAAATCAACCTCTTAGGCATTCTGCCCTGGCTCTCTTAACATTCGCATCTCCACTGTATATTAGAGTTAGTTTATCCCACATGGATTTGGTAGTTGTGCATCCCTTAATGTCTTCAAATTCAACATCAGTACAGGTAGTAACAAGTTCCATCATAGTAATATTGTGTTCATGCATGTCCTTCAGTTGATCAAGTGTCAAGGGACCTGGTGTCAGTTCAATGTATCCATTCTCCATCAATTCTAGTGCAGAATTCCCAATTCTAGATATGTGCAACTTCATCTAGCTTTTCCATACTAAAAAGTTCTCTTTGTTCAGCTTTGGCACTTCCCTCTTATACATCTTGAGACCTTTTTGTTGGAGTCCTTAAAACTCTATTCTAAGCAACCACTACTTAGATACCAATTGTTAGAATAACTGAGAGGGGGGTGAATTAGTTATCCAATGTCCCAAAACAAAATGTATAATCCAAAACAAATTCCTCAACTTCTACTACTCGGTAAACATAAAATACTTTCACTGTCTATGTTTTTACCGATTGTCAGTCAAAAACGTATAGTAGTTACCAATCAAATCTAACATGTAATATGAAAAATATGATAACAAGCAAATATCACAATCAACACATAACACAAGAGATTTAATGTGGAAACCCTGTGAAGGGAAAAACCACCTAGGACCAATAACCCAGAATATTCACTCTTTTGAAGTGAGGTCGGTGAAGACCCAACCCTGTTAAAGGTTTACAAACACGCTGTTAGGTGTGACCTTGTTAGAGGACTTTAGACCAGAATTTATCATCCAACCAACAATCACTCTGGGGTTGACAAGATAACAATGTTCACTCTATGAATGAAACATCAAAAAGACTTTCATAGTCCACTCGGTTAAGAGATTTGATAGTGTACAATGGTTAAATATGTAACAGTAGATGATCTTCCTTGAAATAACTTCAATTGTAGTTTATAGATTAATGTTCAGCTCATTCAAATCTTTCTGATCAATATATCACTTCATATTCAACCTTATATCAACTTACTATCCATTGGTAATTACTCTTTGTAGCTCAATAATTGTTCTGCAGTTCAGTTCTCACTAACTAGTATGATCAAAATGCATGAAAACCCCTTCACGCAATAATTCTATAGTATCTTCTTCTTCCAGCGTCTTCAACAATGAAACCAATGTCTCTTATATAGACGAGTAAATCATTTTCTTCTCCTCTATCAGATTTTGCCGCTTAATCATCTTCATTGATTTTGCCACTCTAACCTTCTCTGGTTGATGTGTCAGTAACACATTTCAATCTGCTCCATTAGATCCTTCTTAAATTATGTTAGTTGTCGATCTTCATAACAAACCTTATCTGTTACCTCAATTTCATACACTTTACAACTCATCACTTTATCGGCTAAACTAATCATTTAATTCATTTATGTTCTGCTTGGTTAACAAAGAAATGGGTCAGTGAACAAAAGCTTGGTTAACACTACACTCTGTCAGTGTATACTAGAATGCTTCATTTACCAACAATGTTGCTTTGTGTCTTTCAGCTCTATTCTTCATCATAGATTAATGCAACATAATAAAGTCAATTTCATCAAGTCATAGACTCATCAACAAGTTACTCAGTGTATTCCTTAGCCTCATCTGATATATACATCTTCCTCATGTAGATATTTTTGTTCTTCATCTCTTTCACCTTTCTTCAGATGTGTCGGTATAGTAACTTATAAGATAAGTATTGTCAAGCTAGTTGACATCAATGACAACATAATACTGATTTAATCATCTTGCATATCTAATCAGAAACTCCTTAATGATCTTCAATCATAGATTCTTCATTCAGTTTTCTAAATCAGTTGTAGTTCATCATATATAGGGTCTTCCTTATGCTATAGTTTTCATTTTGCAACATGTTGAATCCTTGGAAGGTAATGCACATAAGTTGCTAAATCCTGAAGAGACATGCTTTTTCAATTTCAAATATGTTAAATCCTCAAAAGGTAATGCACATAAGTTGCTAAAGCCAAAAGAGACACGCATTTTCAATTTAAAATATGCTAAATTCTTAGAAGGTAATGCACATAAGTTGTTAAATCTTGAAGAGACACACATTTTCAATTTCAAATATGCTAAATCCTCAGAAGGTAACACACATAAGTTGCTAAATCCTGAAGGGACATGCATTTTATATCCCATAGTGATACAAGAATATGGATCTATGGATATTCCAAAATCCATCAAAAGATGCATTACAACTACAAAGCACAGTTTATGGGTGAACTATTAGGTTTGGCTACCTATTGGGCTCTCCCTCTTTGGTGATTCATGGTAAGGTGGGCATCTTACTAGGTGAGGTAATCATTCTCTCTCTTTTCTCTATTTCTCTTTCATGCTAGTGGGATTAGATCATGAAGCTATGTTATTTATAGTGTTTATCATGTCTTTCTTATGTAGTCATTTATGCTTTTATGATAGCTTTCCAAATATGATATTAGTATAGGAAGCATTTCTTAGCAACGTTTCCTTTGCTAGTTGATTTGGGTTTGTTTTTGTACTAACCCTTCTTTTTTTGTCTTTAGTTTTGCCTTTGTTTTCATACCCTCATGTGTGTATGTCAAGTTATAATCATTGGCCTGGGGGCTCATGTCCTTAACTAATTGATGTTCTACCTCATTGTGATCCACTGGAGTCTTTCTTCTAACTTTACCATGAGTATGTTCGATTTCCATACTCTTGCTAAAGTACGGGCTTAATGTATCATCTTAAAATTGAAGAACTTCCATGTTAAGACTGTTTATCCCTCCTTAGGGGGTGTTTTGGGCCATTATCATGTTTTCCTCTAATTTATGCCCCTTTTCCATCTTCTGTGCCTATTTAGGACCCTAATTGGGCCTCCCTGGGTACTGTTTTCCCCACCAAGCATATTTTCTAGGGGTCTCAACCCCCTAGATTAAGGTCGACCTCAACCTTGACCCAAGTCCTCCTTTTTCATAGAAAAGTGTGTCAAATGTGGGGGAGCCTCAAAAGTTATTTTTTTCTGCTTCCAGGTCAGCTGATTTGGGCTTCAAAGTGGTGACTCTTAAAGGACATTTAATGTGGGTCCATTTCTAGGGGTATGAGCCTAATGGGAATTTATTTCTCATATGTCAGCCTCTCTAGAAGTTGGTGCCCTAGACTAGTATATAAGGAAGCCTTCTCCTCTAATTTTAACATAAGATGATGAAGAAAAAAAGAGGAAAGAAAAGAAAGCAAGAAAAAAAGGAAGGAGGATCATTCTAGGCATAATCTATCATCTACTTTCAAGCTTCCAAGTGTTCAATCAAGGTTTTCAAGTATTCTTTTAAAGATTCATTCATTCAAGGTGGATTCCAAGCATACAATCATGGAGGTTTTGATTTACATTTATGGTTTTTGATGTTGAGTCTAAGCTTTCATATTAACATACTTGTTTAAATTTCAAATACAATTGCATATCTATTGAATATTATAGCTTCATTGTTATATCTTCTTCTACTAATTGTTAGCATTCTCCATTTCAATTCTATTTCAAGGTTAATTCCAAAACTAAGGTTTGACCAAGGCAAACATTTCCTCCAAACAAAAAAACCATTTTTCTTGTAGAAATAGGTATGGAATAGAGAATTACAAAGTAGATTCGGATACCCTTTTCAGCAAACTTTCAAGATTCATGAACATATTTTTCGTCAGAGCAGTGCAGGTCAAGGTCGACATAAAGGGGTGAAGGTCAACCTGGCTCAGAAAAGAAAAAGATTTATGGGTTTTCTTTGTCTCTGTGTTTCCAGGCCATATCTAGTTGTGTAATTTCCAGAAACTCAGTACAGACATCAGAAAACATCGATTTCCAAATCTGCTATAATTCAAGATAAGTGTTTCATTTTATCCCACTCTTTCTAATTTATTGTCTTACTTTATAATTAGGAAATTAGAACCCTTTTCCCTCTTTATCCATAACCAGTTGATTCCTATTTGCATTGATTGTCTCCTTTTGGTTAATCAATTATGATCTCCTTGTCTTGGATTAGGAGGTAATATATGTCCACAATATTTTCAACACACACACCCATATAGATATAAAAATATATATCTATATATATTTTTTTAATATCTTATAGGTTTCAAATTATTTCCAATTTCAAATTACAAACTTGTACAATTGAATGTAATTAGGTTTCAATTAATTGATCTAGATAGGGCTTAAGGGTGCATAATAGTGCTTAAGTGGTCATATTAATAGCTTGATTAATTTAGATCGATTAGATTGAACATCAATTAGATTAATTAATTAGGTTTCAATTAATTGATCTCTAGATAAATTTTCGCTAGTTTATATTAGATTGAACAATTAGATTAATTAATTAGGTTTCAATTAATTGATCTCTAGATAAATTTTCACTAGATTATATTAGATTGAACAATTAGATTTCAAGTAAATTGAAATTTGATTTAAATGTACATCTAGAGATAAACACATGTCTACATATTGAATGTAATTAGGTTTCAATTAATTGATCTAGATAGGGCTTAAGGGTTCATATTAGCTTGATTAATTTTAAAGATTGATTACATTGTTCAAGTAGATTGATTAATTAGTTTTCAATTAATTGATCTAAATATTTTTATTAGTTTATATTAGATTTCAATTAAATTAAAATTTGATTTAAATGTATCTAGATGAACATATGTCTACACATGTGCACTGAATTTATTTTTAATTCAAATATCTATATATCTATCTAAACAAATGTATAGACTACATGATCTCATCAAATATTAATTTAAACATCAATGTCACATGTACATATAGATCGCAAACATCAATTTCCATACATATTTATATACATGATCTATAAGCGTAATCTATGAAAATCAAACATGTATAAATGTAAATGTCCATAGATCAATGTAAAACACATGTATCAATGTAAATTTCTATATCAACATAAAACATGTATCAATGTAAATGTTTGTATTAATGTAAAACATGTACATACATATCTAATATCAATACTCGTGTGTACAAATACAAGAGGTCTATAGAAATAAATACATGTATGTGTACTAGATCAAAATCAATGTCACATACAAATTTAAATCTATGTACACATTACCTGTGTATGTATATAGATCAAAAACATCAATGACCACCATCATGTGATATGTTTGGGCCTATCTGAATCCTCATTCTGCAGGACCTAAGTCTATATGTAAATGTATAACAATTTACAAATAATTAATATAATGTCTTGAGCTTTTTTTTAAATGTAGATTTAAACTCAATAAATAAATTATTCAATTTAAATTATTCGACCTCTGTATCCTAATGAATCAGATCAGCAGGCTCCTCTAAATCTCCATATGCAGCACCCATTGTAGTGTCTTGTACCAAGTTCAAATAAATTTAAATTTGTATATAGTTAAATAAACATATATATTTAAATATGAAATTACTTGATTGTTCTTGAATCTTGAAATTAAATAGTTTCTTGCCTGATGTAATGCATGTCTAATGTCAGATAACTCATAAGAGTGTAAGGACACTACATCTGGATCAATGGCCTCATCCATAAGTAAATATGAGAATCTAGTGTGAAATTGTAAGGTCATAGGTGTTTGTTGTATGGGAGCCTAAGTATGCTATGGAGGCGGTGTAAGATCATCCACACTCTGTCATGGAGTTATAGGATGTATCTGAACATCATCCTATCTAGAGGTACCTGCCTCTACATATCCTTGTCCCTGACTTCTACCTATGGAGAATCTAGCATGTACTCCTCAAATGAATGTACAAATATTACGTAGAGGAACCCCATGCAACATAGAATGTATTGTTGGCAAAATGGTCAATGCTCCCCTCAGGATTCATGACATGGTTTAACCACCTCCTATGTCTTCTATAAGTCTAGTGGTTATATCGGGCATTAATAGGTTGATCTTTTGGTGCAACAACAACTACTACTTGTAACAAGTGGTATCAGAGCTTGGTCACAAGTTTGAATCCCCTCAGGTAATGCTGAGGGGGAGATTGTTGGAAAACTAGTCAACACTCCCATCGAGATTCATGACATGGTTTAATCATCTCCTATGTCTTCTATAAGTCTAGTGGTTGTATTGAGCATTAATAGGTCAATATTTTAGTGCAATGACAACTACTACTTGTAACATGTGTCTGGTAAGATGCCAGGAGATCACTCACTAAAATGGATCTCATGTTGCGTAGATGATCCTCTAGTAGTCATGCTATCTCATCTGGAGTGGGAAGATCAAATCAGACATAAGGATCATAAAATGTTCTAGAAGGATCAACGCTTGTGCTCATCTGGGATCTGAGTATGTACCTACCCACATGATCAGATGAAAAATCATCAACTTGAGTCATGATGGTGGTAATGCTAGAAAACATATCTATGCTTACATCCTCAACTACAGCCTGTCCAGCTCCAGCATAGGTCTCCAAACCTTTTGGAAGAACCAAAAGGTTTTGACCCACCAATTCCCTCTTACTAGGGGGTTGTGGTAAATCGGGCCATCTACACTTATCCTGATATCTCCCCTGACCCTAACCGGCATGTGGAGGTAAATCTATGTAATCAACATCATAACCCAAATGGAACTCTACAAACAATTGTTTGCAGAAATATAGGGGCACCTCATCCTTTTGGAGCCACATATGATGGGCCACCAACCATCTTGGATATATAAAAGGGACTACTAAGTCATCTGTACATTTTGTGACCCTATATGCTCTAGCCACCCTCTTATCTATGTAATAGGTTCCAAACATGTTCTTAACCTAAGTAACATAAATATCTGAATCAATTGTCCTCCAACCCACAATCCCTATGACAGTGCTAGAGAGGTTACAGTAAAAAGAATCAATTGATGTATCATCATATGGATTGTATGATTCAGCCTTATGAATCATACTCATAAGCTCAATGCGAATGGATGTCAATTTCTCCCTATTAGGGAGGATAGTACTATTCTTCAATGTCTACTCTAACGGAGTTAGAACAACGTGCATCCTAGAGATAGTCTCAACTTTGTGACTATCTCTACTTTGTGGGGGGGTACCATGGTGGTATGAGGATGCTTGTGATGCCTAACTATTATGAATGCTAGGCTTTGAACCAATAGAAGCCATGATGTACACAAATCTAATATATCTAGATAAAAACTGCTCCCTACAAGTGGGCACATACATGTAGCAGAATATATATATATATATATACATATATATATATATATATATATACATATATATATATATATACATATATATATATATATATATATACATATATATATATATATATATATATATATATATATATATATATATATATATACATATATATATATGTATATGTATATATATATATATATACATATATATATATATATACATATATATATATATATACATATATACATATATATATCTGTATATATATATATATATATATATATATATATATATATATATATATATATATATGTATATATATATATATAAGAACTCATTTTTAAATAAATTAAAAACTATCTAATATTATATAATATGTACATACACACATACATTTGAAAATAATTTCAAATAAATTAAATTTTAACATAATTAATCTATATTAGATAACTTGAAACATACATACGTCGAATGAAAACATTTAACTTCAAACATGAACTAATTCATGATTTACATATAAATTTTTAAAACCATTTAAACATTCAAACTTGAAAGGAAAAAAGGTGTCCAATCATGAAACATCTTTATAAAATATATATTATTGGTACTTTGGTAATGTGTGAGGATTCAAAAGAAAAATTTTCATTAATACATCTTTATGCAAAGAAGGAAGGGAAATTCTCCAGGATAAGCCTAAAAAGGATATATGGTCAAGGAGAAGAATGTGCCACCTAGATGTTCTAGCCCATTATGCTCGCTCCCAAATAATAATTTAAAATATATTGTTAATAATATTTAATGACATGATAAAATTGGTCTCATTAGGGGGAAAAGTAGAGGAGAAAATTATTGTAGTTGTGGAGAGAAAGCTCATTGGGAATAATATTATGTGAGAAAAATCAATAACTTGATAAGTTTCTAGCTAGTGATGAGTTTTGGGTTAGCAAATAAGGAATAAAATTGATGTTTCCATACTTACCAACATTGGTTTCATTAGGGGGAAAAGTACAGGAGAAAAATATTGTAGTTGTGGACAGAAAGTTCATTGGAAATAATATTATGTGAGACATCAATAACTTGATAAGTCTCCAGCTAGTGATGAGTTTTGGGTTAGCAAATTAAAATAATGAAATTGATGTTTCCATAATTACCAACAAAGCCTAGCCTAGAATAGTTGTGAAGGGATTCATTATCCACTTGAAGGACTTCAAGGACTGAATGAAAATATAAGTTTATTATATTATTATTCAAAAGGAAATTGATCAAGGCTAGGTGCCTTGCCATTACCCATGTGCATAAAGATGTCATAGAGGCTATTGAAGTGAGATTTTATTATTACAAGAAATTTGAGCAATAAGTTTGACTTTAGTGGGAAGAATTTGCAAACATTATTGAAACTTACTCCATGTCACTTTAAAATTAGTTGATTTTAGTTTTTAATTAATTTGAATAATTACAATAAATGATACATTTTAGGTGTTGCATAGACATTTCCACTTGTGAGTATCTAGTTCTAGTACTAGTGTTGGGTTGTGATGCAGGAGAATCCTGGGTGTAAGAGCAATCTTGCATCACCCAAAAATATTTCTGGTTTTCTTTTCAATAAGGGCTATCTTGTGTAGAGTTGCTATTTATGGAAACTTGCTATTTTAGTAAGTTGGTCGTCCGATCTCGGAATGTTCTGATTTCTTTGCTAGAGGTTCATTTTGGTCATATCAGCCTACGAGTAAAGTTTCATTGACCGATCAAGTCTAGCTTTGTAGATATTGAAGATTTTCAGTATTGGCAATAGGGTACAAAAACTTTGAACTCAGTTTTGAAGGCTTTAGAGGCCTCAGATGAGGTTGACAATTTGGGGTGACAAGCGCTTATGCGAATCAAGCCTATAGAGCACTTCGTGGCCTTTCCAGAATGGGGTCATCATAGTCAATCGGGTCAACTGGCGATGACCTATGGTCTTTGGAAGTTGGGTCACCTGAAATGGTGAAAAATTATTTTTCTTCAAAAATTTTGTTTGGGTATCAAAAGTTATGTTGAGATGACTTTGATGTAATAAATTGTAAAATAAAATAATTCTAAGTTTGGTCGGCCTTGTTGGCTAAAATTTTGGAACCTTCCTAGGTGGTGGAAAATTGCCTATGTAAGGAAGGTTGTAGTGTTGTCTTAGGCAGTTTGGGACAGTTCTGGGTAGTAGATCTGGGTATTGATTCAAGGCTTTGTCCTACAAAATATTGTAAGGGAATGCCCATGTGGCCTTGCCTATTATAATTCTAAAAGTTTGTAATTCCACATTTGTGCAAATAATAAGAAGTCTATTTTCTATTCTTGCATATTGTTGTTATTTTTCTATTTATGTTATGTGTTTGTGGTATTAAGGGGAGCATCTTTCATCAAGTGGTATCAGAGCAGGAGTTTCTAAGTGTGTAAACAGATCACCGATTGTGAGGTAGTTTTCACCAGGACTGTGAGTTATGGTTTTTGTGTAAATAGATCATCGACTGTGAGTCAGTTTGCACCAGGATCATGGTTAGGGTTTCAGTGAGAATCATGAAAATGCCTCCATGAAGGGAATGTGGTGGAAGAGCTAGTATTGTAACACCTGAGGTTAGAGCACTCCAGAGACAAGTGTGAGCATTGCAAGAGGATATTCGAAGAGGAATGAATCTTAATGTCAGAGATGAAAGTGAGGATGAAGCCAAATCAAAAGATCAAGAAGGAGAAGTCAAAGTTGTGAACCAGGAGGAAGAAAGACTTTTCCGAGCCATTTCTAAGATCGGGAAAAGACCTAAGATTGAGATTCCTCCATTTTTAGGAAATCTGAACCCAAAGGAGTTGATCGACTGTATCAATGAATGTAAAGAATATTTTGAGTATGAAGATATCGAGGATCTTGATCGGGTCAAGTTTTCAAAGGCCAGATCGAAGGGTCATGTGAAGATCTGGTGGCAAGAGATTCAATTAGAGTGAAATCAAAGAGGAAAGGATAAAATCACAAGACGGGATCAGATGGTGGATAAATTTAAGAGACAGTTCATCCCTGCTGATTATGAGCTTGACCTACTGAGGAAAATTTAAAGTGTGAAGCAAGCAGGAAGATCTATTCAAGAGTATACAGAGGAGTTCTATCGAATCCTCATCAGAACGGGACATGCAGAATCTGATAAGGAGAAAGTTTCTCATTACCTTAATGGGTTGAGACCGAGCATTCAGGAAGAGTTGAATCTAGTTCGTATGAATAGTATTGAAGAGTCATACTAGTTTGCCCTAAAAGTAGAGGAAAAGTTGAAAAAGAAGTTTGAGAGCACACAAAATGGAAGAGGTCATGATGGAAGATCTGGTGGACAGTCATATGGAGATCAAAAAGAAGATCTAGAAAAATTGGATGAGGCCAGTAATAGTGAGAATCAGAGAGGAGATCATTTCAATCATTTCCACGATCAGAATAATAGAGATCGGAGAGGAAGAGGAAGAGGACAAGGATCTGGAAGAGGAGGCTTCTGTGGAACATGTTTTCACTATGGAGAAGAAGGTCATAGGGCATTTGAATGTCCTCAATGCCAAGGAAGGATGGATAGGAGGAACGAAGGCTAGACTAGAGTTCCACATGTAGATGAAGATGATAAATCATCAAATTTTGAAGATGCTGAAAGAGGAGAAACGTTAATCAATAGAAGAGTCATGTTGAGTGGTGAGAATGAACCTAAGCAAAGAAGGAGCCTGTTTCACAATAGATGGTGACAAAGTTGGTGTCAAAGTTGAAGCTGAAGAGATAGAAACACCCACATCCATATCGGATTCCCTAGGTGCAGGATGACCACAAGGTCATGGTCAGTGAACAGTGCCTAGTAAAGTTCAAGATTAGCGGGTACCATGATGAGGTGCTATGTGATATCATACCTATGGATGCATGTCACATGTTGTTGGGTAGGTCATGGCAGTTTGACAAATGTGTTGTACATGATGGTCGTGTGAATACCTATTCCCTGACAAAGGAAGGAGTGTGACATAAGCTAAAGCCATTGAAGGAGACCGAAGAAAAGGTATGTGGTAATGGAAGATTAACTTTTGTTGATAGAGGAAGTTTCTTAGATGGTATGTGGCATGAGCATATGTGTTTTACCTTAATTTCAAAGGTTGGGAAAGAGGAAGTAGAAGATGTACCTATAGAAGTTACAAAATTATTGAATGAGTTTCAGGATATTGTATTCGATAATGTGCTTGATAGATTACCACCAGTAAGAAAGATCAGTCATCAGATGGACTTGATTCCAGGAGCTAGTTTTCCAAATAAAGTAGCACACAGAATGACACTAGGAAAAAGTGAAGAGTTGAAGATAGATTTGAAGTTTAGTTCATCACATCATCCATAGTTTGTATATGGAAGTAGTCCCAGAAATGCATCTGAGTTGAGAAAGATAGATAAAGGAGAAATAAGTAGTGTTGAAGTTAAGAATTTTGCAAAACATTTGAAGAACATCCATGAGGAGGTGAGAAAGCACATTGCTAAGATGAATGTGCAGTATAAGGGTAAGGAAGATGATAGAAGGAGGCATAAGGAATTTCAGTTTGGAGATGAATTCATGGTTCATTTGTGGAAGGAAAGATTTCCAGTTGGTACCTATAACAAGTTGAAAATGAAGAAGTTTGGGCCATGTAAGATACTAAAGAAGCATGATTCAAGAAATGCATATGAGGTTGAGTTACCTACTGAGCTGAATATTTTACCAGTATTTAATATTTCATATCTGATAGAGTATCATGAAGGAGGTGTTGAAGATGAGGTTATAGCAGCACAATGGAGTATTCCAACAACCAGTTCAAATATTAAGGAGATTGAAGTTATACCAGACAGTCGTGTTGGTAGAAGAACGAGGAACAGAAGATATGAAGAGTATTTGGTCAAATGGAAAGGATGACCTATTGAAGATTCATCGTGGCTAATAAAGGAGGAGGTTAACCATCTTGGTTTTCCTCTACACGCCTAAGTCGTGACAGGGTCACTTCTCAAATTAGCCTAGGTGTCTGATGCAGGAGCATCCTGGGTGTAAGAGCAATCTTGCATCACCAAAAAATATTTCTGGTTTTCTTTTCAATAAGAGCTAACTTGTGTAGAGATGCTCTTTATTGAAACTTGTTATTTTAGTAATTTGGTCATCCAATCTCAAAATGTTTTGATTTCTTCCTTGGAGGTTCATTTTGGTCATATCAGCCTGCCAATAAAGTTTCATTGACAAATCAAGTCTAGCTTTGTAGATATTGAAGATTTTCGGTATTGGCAATAGGGTACAAAAACTTTGAACTTAGTTTTGAAGGCTTTAGAGGCCCTGGATGAGGTCAAAAATTTCAGTGGCAAGTGCTTGCACAAGTCAAGCTTGTAGAGCACTTTGTGGCCTTTCCAGAATGGGGTCATAATAGTCAATCGGGTCAACTAGTGATGACTTATGGTCTTCGAAAGTTGGGTCACCTGAAATGGCAGACAATGATTTTTCTTCAAAATTTTTGTTTGGATTTCAAAAATTTATTTTGAGCTGACTTTGATGTAATTGTAAAATAAAATAATTCTAAGTTTGGTCGGCCTTGTTGGCTAAAATTCAAGAACCTTCCCAAGCGGTGGAAAATTGCCTATATAAGGAAGGTTGTAGTGTTGTCTTAGGCAGTTTGGGACAATTCTGGGTAGTAGATCTGGGTATTGATTCGAGGCTTTGTCCTATAAAATATTGTAATGGAATGCCCATGTGGCTTTGCAAATTATAATTTTGAAAGTTTGTAATTCTACATTTATGGAGATAATAAGAAGGCAATTTTCTGTTCTTGTATATTGTTGTTATTTCTCTATTTCTATTATGTGTTTTTGGTATTAATGGGAGCATCTTTGATCAAGTGGTATCAAAGCAGGAGTTCTTGAGTGTGTAAATAGATCACCAATTGTGAGGCAGTTTGCACCAGGAACATGGAATAGGGTTTCTATGTAAATAGATCACCGACTGTGAGGCAGTTTGGACCAGGACCGTGGTTAGGGTTTCAACAAGAATCACAAAAATGCCTCCATGAAGGGAACATGGCAGAAGACCTAGTGTTGTAACACCTGAGGTTAGAGCACTCCAGAGACAAGTGCGAGCATTGCAAGAGGACATTTGCAAAGGAATGAATCTTAATGTCAAAGATGAAAGCGAGGATGAAGCCGAAGAAGAAGATCAAGAAGGAGAAGTCGAAGTTGTGAACTAGGAGGAAGAAAGACATTTCCAAGCCATTTCTAAGATCGGGAAAAGACCTAAGATTGAGGTACCTACATTTTCAAGAAATTTGAACCTAGAGGAGTTGATCGACTATATCAATGAATGTGAAGAATATTTTGAGTATGAAGATATCGAGGATCTTGATCAAGTCAAGTTTGTGAAGGCCAGACCGAAGGGTCATGCGAAGATCTAGTTTTAAGAGATTCAATTGGAGCAAAATTGAAGAGGAAAAGATAAAATCACAAGATGGGATCAGATGGTAGATAAATTTAAGTGACAGTTCATCCCTATTGATTATGAGCTTGACCTACTGAGGAAAATGCAAAGTTTGAAGCAAGCAGGAAGATCTGTGCAAGAGTATACAAAGGAATTCTATCGAATCCTCATCAGAACAAGACATGTGGAAGCTGATAAGGAGAAAGTTGCCCATTACCTTAATGGGTTGAGATCGAGCATTCAGGAAGAGTTGAATCTAGTTCGTATGAACAATATTGAAGAGGCATACCAGTTTGCCCTAAAAGTAGAGGAAAAGTTGAACAAGAAGTTTGAGAGCAGACAAAATGGAAGAGGTCGTGAAGGAAGATCCAGTGGACAGTCATATGGAGCTCGAAATGAAGATTTGAAAAAGCAGGATGAGGCTAGCAATAGTTAGAATTAGAGAGGAGATCATTTCAATCATTTCCATGATCAGAATAATAGAGATCGGAGAGGAAGAGGAAGAGGACAAGGATCTGGAAGAGGAGGCTTCTGTGGAACATGTTTTCACTATGGAGAAGAAGGTCATAGGGCATTTGAATGTCCTCAATGCCAAGGAAGGATGGATAGGAAGAACGAAGGCTAGGCCAGAGTTACACATGTAGATGAAGATGCCAGATCATCAAATTCTAAAGATGCTGAAAGAGGAGAAATATTGATCAACAAAAGAGTCCTACTGAGTGGTGAGAATGAACCTGAGCAAAGAAGGAGCCTATTTCACACTAGATGCAAGTGTGAGGGTAAATGTTGTGATGTGATTATTGATAGTGGAAGCACTGACAATTTGGTGTCAGAAGAGATGGTGACAAAGTTGAAGCTAAAGAGATGGAAACACCTACATCCATATCAGATTCCTGGGTGCAGGATGACCACAAGATCATGGTCAGTGAACAATGCCTAGTAAAGTTCAAGATTAGCGAGTACCATGATGAGGTACTATGTGAGATCATACCTATGGATGTATGTAAAATTTTTTTGGGTAGGCCATGGAAGTTTGACAGATGTGTTGTACACAATGGTCATGTGAATACCTATTCCCTGACAAAGGATGGAGTGCAACATAAGCTAAAGCAATTGAAGGAGACTGAAGAAAAGGTATGTGGTAATGCAAGAATAACTTTTTTTGATAGAGGAAATTTCTTAGATGGTATGTGACATGAGCATATGTGTTTTACCTTAATTTCAAAGGCTGGGAAAGAGGAAGTAGAAGATATACCTATAAAAGTTGCAGAATTATTGAATAAGTTTTAGGATATTATATATGATAATGTGCCTGATGGATTACCACCAGTAAGAAAGATTAGTCATCAGATGGACTTGATTCAAGGAGCCAGTTTGCCAAATAAGGTAGCACACAGAATGACATTAGCAGAAAGTGAAGAGTTGAAGATAGATTTGAAATTTAGTTCATCACACCATCCACAAATTGTATATGGAAGTGGTCCCAAAAATGCATCTGAATTGAGAAAGATAGATAAAGGAGAAATAAGTAGTGCTGAAGTTGAGGATTTTGCAGAACATTTGAAGAGCATCCATGAGGAGGTGAGGAAGCACATTACCAAGATGAATGCGTAGTATAAGGCTAAGGAAAATAAGAAAAGGAGGCATAAGGAATTTCAATTTGGAGATGAAGTCATGGTTCATTTGTGGAAGGAAAGATTTCTAGTCGGTACCTATAACAAGTTGAAAATGAAGAAGTTTGGGCCATGTAAGATACTGAAGAAGCATGATTTATGAAATGCATATGAGGTCGAGTTGCCTACTAAGCTAAATATTTCACCAATATTTAATATTTTAGATTTGATAGAGTATCATGAAGGAGGTGTTGAAGATGAGGTTATAGTAGCATAGTGGAGTATTCCAGCAACCAGTTCAGATATCAAGAAGATTGAAGACATACTAGATAGTCGTGTTTGCAGAAGCACAAGGAACATGACATATGAAGAGTATTTGGTCAAATGGAAAGGATGACCTATTGAAGATTCATCATGGCTAACAAAGGAGGAGATTAACTGTCTTTGTTCTCCTCTACACACCTCATTCATGACAGGGTCACTTCTCAAATTACCCCGGGTGTCTGATGCAGGAGCATCCTGGGTGTAAGAGCAATCTTGCATCACCCAAAAATATTTTTGGTTTTCTTTTCAATAAGGGCTATCTTGTGCAGAGCTACTATTTATGGAAACTTTCTCTATTAGTAAGTTGGTCATCCAATATCAGAATATTTTGATTTCTTCCCTAGACGTTCATTTTTGTCATATCAACTTGCTAGTAAAGTTTCATTGACAGATCAAGTCTAGCTTTGTAGATATTGAAGATGTTCAGTATTGGCAATAGGGTACATAAACTTTGAACTCAATTTTGAAGGCTTTAGATGCCTCGAATGAGTTCGACAATTTAGGTGATAGGCACTTGCACAAGTCAAGCCTGTAGAGCGCTTCATGGCCTTTCCAGAATGGGGTTATAATAGTCAATCGGGTCAACTAACGATGACTTATGGTCTTCGAAAGTTGGGTCACTTGAAATGGTGGAAAATGATTTTTCTTCAAAAATTTTGTTTGGATTTCAAAAGTTATTTTGAGCTTACTTTTATGTAATAAATTGTAAAATAAAATAATTCTAAGTTTGGTCGGCCTTGTTGGCTAAAATTTTGGAACCTTCCCAGGTGGTGGAAAATTGCCTATTTAAGGAAGGTTGTAGTGTTTTCTTAGGCAGTTTGAGACAGTTCTGGGTAGTAGATCTAGGTATTGATTCGAGGCTTTGTCCTACAAAATATTGTAAGGGAATGTCCATGTGGCTTTGCATATTGTAATTCTAAAAGTTTGTAATTCCACATTTGTGGAGATAATAAGAAGCCCATTTTTTGTTCTTACGTATTGTTATTATTTCTCTATTTTTGTTATGTGTTTGTGGTATTAAGGGGAGCATCCTTCATCAAGTGGTATCAGAGTAGGAGTTCCTGGGTATGTAAACAGATCACCAATTGTGAGGTAGTTTGCATCAGGATCGTGGGTTAGGGTTTTTGTATAAACAGATCACCGACTGTGAGGCAGTTTGCACCAGGACCATGGTTAGGGTTTCACCGAGAACCATGAAAATGCCTACATGAAAGGAACATGGTGGAAGACTTGGTGTTGTAACACTTGAGGTTAGAGTGCTCCAGAGACAAGTGTGAGCATTGTAATAGGAGATTCATAGAGGAATGAATCTTAATGTCAGAGACAAAAGCGAGGATGAAGCTGAAGAAGAAGATCAAGAAGGAGAAGTCAAAGTTGTGAACCAGGAGGAAGAAAGACTTTTACCAGCCATTAAAATTGAGGTTCTTGAATTTTCAGGAAATCTGAACCCAGAGGAGTTGATCGACTGGATTAATGAATGTGAAGAATATTTTGAGTATGAAGATATCGAGGATCCTGATCAAGTCAAGTTTGCGAAGGCCAGACTGAAGGGTCATGCAAAGATCTAGTGGCAAGAGATTCAATTGGAGTGAAATTGAAGAGGAAAGGATAAAATCACAAGATGGGATCGAATGGTGGATAAATTGAAGCGACAGTTCATCCCTGTTGATTATGAGCTTGACCTACTGAGGAAAATGCAAAGTTTGAAGCAAGCAAGAAGATCTGTTCAAGAGTATACAGAGGAGTTCTATCGAATCCTCATTAGAACAGGACGTGTGAAAGCTGATAAGGAGAAAGTTGTCGATTACCTTAATGGGTTGAGACCGAGCATTCAAAAAGAATTGAATCTGGTTTGTATGAACAATATTGAAGAGTCATACCAATTTGCCCTAAAAGTAGAGGAAAAGTTGAAAAAGAAGTTTGAGGGCACACAAAATGGAAGAGGTCATGATGGAAGATCTGGTGGACGGTCATACGGAGATCGAAATGAAGATCTGAAAAAGTAGGATGAGGCCAGTAATAGTTAGAATCAGAGAGGAGATAATTTCAATAATTTCCATGATTAGAATAATAGAGATCAGAGAGGAAAAGGAAGAGGACAAGGATCTGGAAGAGGAGGCTTCCGTGGAACATGTTTTCACTGTGGAGAAGAAGGTCATAGGGCATTTGAATGTCCTTAATGCCAAGGAAGGACAAATAGGAGGAACAAAAGCCAGGCCAGAGTTGCACATGTAGATGAAGATGCTAGATAATCAAATTTTGAAGATGCTGAAAGAGGAGAAACGTTGATCAACAGAAAAGTCCTGCTGAGTGGTTAGAATTAACCTAAGCAAAGAAGAAGCCTGTTTCACACTAGATGCAAGTGTGAGGGTAAATGTTGCAATGTGATTATTGATAGTGGAAGCATTGATAATTTGGTGTCAGAAGAGATGGTGACAAATTTGAAGTTGAAGAGATAGAAACACCCACATCCATATCGGATTCCCTAGGTGTAGGATGACCACAAGGTCATGGTCAGTGAATAGTGCCTAGTAAAGTTCAAGATTGGTGGGTACCATGATGAGGTACTATGTGAGATCATACCTATGGATGCATGTCATATGTTGTTGGGTAGGCCGTGGCAGTTTGACAGATGTGTTGTACACGATGGTCATGCAAATACCTATTCCCTAGAAAAGGATGGAGTGCGACATAAGCTAAAGCCATTGAAGGAGACCAAAGGAAAGGTATGTGGTAATGCAAGAATAACTTTTGTTGATAGAGAAAATTTCTTAGATGGTATGCGGCATGGTCATATGTGTTTTACCTTAATTTCAAAGGCTGGGAAAGAGGAAGTAGAAGATGTACTTATAGAAGTTACAAAATTATTGAATGAGTTTCAAGATATTGTATTGGATAATGTGCCTGATGGATTACCACTAGTAAGAAAGATCAGTCATCGGATGGACTTGATTCCAAGAGCCAGTTTTCCAAATAAGGTAGCACACAGAATGACACTAGTAAAAAGTGAAGTGTTGAAGATAGATTTGAAGTTTAGTTCATCACATCATCCACAGATTGTATATGAAAGTAGTCCCAGAAATGCATCTGAGTTGAGAAAGATAGATAAAGGAGAAATAAGTAGTGCTGAAGATGAGGATTTTGTAGAACATTTAAAGAACATCCATGAGGAGATGAGGAAGCACATTACCAAGATGAATGCATAGTATAAGGCTAAGGCAGATGAGAAAAGGAGGCATAAGGAATTTTAGTTTGGAGATGAAGTCATGGTTCATTTGCAGAAGGAAAGATTTCTAGTTGGTACCTATAACAAGTTGAAAATGAAGAAGTTTGGGCCATGTAAGATACTGAAGAAGCATGATTCAGGAAATGCATATGAGGTCGAGTTGCCTACTGAGCTGAATATTTCACCAGTATTCAATATTTTAAATCTAACAGAGTATCATGAAGGAGGTGTTGAAGATGAGGTTACAGTAGCACAGTCGAGTATTCCAGCAACCAGTTCAGATATCAAGGAGATTGAAGACATACTAGATAGTCATGTTGGCAGAAGCACAAGGAATAGGACATATGAAAAGTATTTGGTCAAATGGAAAAGATGACCTGTTGAAGATTCATCATGGATAACAAAGGAGGAGGTTAACTATCTTGGTTTTCCTCTACACACCTGAGTTGTGACAGGGTCACTTCTCAAATTAGCCTGGGTGTCTGATGCAGGAGCATCCTGGGTGTAAGAGCAATTTTGCATCACCCAAAAATATTTCTGATTTTCTTTTCAATAAGGGCTATCTTGTGTAGAGCTTCTATTTATGGAAACTTTCTATTTTAGTAAGTTGATCATCTGATCTCAAAATGTTCTAATTTCTTCCTTGGAGGTTCATTTTGGTCATATCAGCCTGCCAGTAAAGTTTTATTAATAGATCAAATCTAGCTTTGTAGATATTGAAGATTTTTGATATTGGCAATAGGGTATAGAAACTTTGAACTCAGTTTTGAAGGCTTTAGAGGCCTCAGATGAGGTCAACAATTTGGGTGACAAGCGCTTGTGCAAGTCAAGCCTGTAGAACACTTTTTGGCCTTTTTCAGAATGAGGTCATAATAGTCAATCGGGTCAACTAACGATGACTTATGGTCTTTGAAAGTTGGGTCACCTAAAATGGTGGAAAATGATTTTTCTTCAAAATTTTTGTTTGGATTTCAAAAGTTATTTTGAGCCGACTTTGATGTAATAAATTGTAAAATAAAATAATTCTAAGTTTGGTCAGCCTTGTCTAAAATTTTGGAACCTTCCCAGGTGGTGGAAAATTGCCTATATAAGGAAGGTTGTAGTGTTGTCTTAGGAAGTTCGGGATAGTTCTGGGTAGTACATCTAGGTATTGATTCAAGACTTTGTCGTACAAAATATTGTAAGGGAATGCCCATGTGGCTTTGCATATTATAATTCTGAAAGTTTGTAATTCCACATTTGTGGAGATAATAAGAAGCCCATCTTTTGTTCTTGCATATTGTTGTTATTTCTCTATTTCTATTATGTGTTTGTGCTATTAAGGGGAGCATCCTTCATCAAGTGGTATCAGAGTAGGAGTTCCTGAGTGTGTAAATAGATTGTTGATTGTTAGGCAGCTTGCACCAAGATCGTGGGTTAGGGTTTCTGTGTAAACAAATTGCTAACTGTGAGGTAGTTTGCACCAGGACCATGGTTAGGGTTTCAGAGAGAATCACAAAAATGCCTCCATGAAGGGAACATGGTAGAAGAGCTGGTGTTGTAACACCTAAGGTTAGAGCGCTCTAGAGACAAGTGCAAGCATTGCAAGAGGAGATTCATAGAGGAATGAATCTTAATGTTAGAGACAAAAGTGAGGATGAAGCTGAAGAAGAAGATCAAGAAGGAGAAGTCAAAGTTGTGAACTAGGAGGAAGAAAGACTTTTCTGAGCCATTTCCAAGAATGGGAAAAGACCTAAGATTGAGATTTCTACATTTTCAAAAAATTTGAACCTAGAGGAGTTGATTGACTAGATCAATGAATGTGAAGAATATTTTGAGTATGAAGATATCGAGGATCCTAATCAGGTTAAGTTTGCAAAGGCCAGACTGAAGGGTCATGTGAAGATCTGGTGGCAAGAGATTCAATTGGAGCAAAATTAAAGAGGAAAGGATAAAATGACAAGATGGGATCTAATGGTGGATAAATTGAAGCGACAGTTCATCCCTGTTGATTATGAGCTTGACCTACTGAGGAAAATACAAATTTTGAAGAAAGCAGGAAGATATGTTTTGGAGTATACAGAGGAGTTCTATCGAATCCTCATTAGAACAGGACATGTAGAAGCTGATAAGGAGAAAGTTGTCTGTTACCTTAATAGTTTGAGACCAAGCATTCAGGAAGAGCTGAATCTGGTTCATATGAATAGTATTGAAGAGGTGTACCAGTTTTTCCTAAAAGTAGAGAAAAAGTTGAACAAGAAGTTTGAGATTAGACAAAATAGAAGAGGTCATGATGGAAGATCTGGTGGATGGTCATATGGAGATCGAAATGAATATCTAAAAAAGAAGGATGAGGCCAGTAATAGTTAGAATCAGAGAGGAGATAATTTCAACCATTTCCATGATTAGAAAAATAGAGATCAGAGAGGAGATAATTTCAACCATTTCCATGATCAGAATAATAGAGATCAGAGAGGAAGAGGAAGAGGACAAGGATCTAGAAGAGGAGGCTTTCGTGGAACATGTTTTCACTGTGGAGAAGGTCATAGGGCATTTGAATGTCCTCAATGCCAAGGAAGGATAGATAGGAGGAACGAAGGCCATGCCACAGTTGCACATGTAGATGAAGATGCCAGATCATCAAATTCTAAAGATGCTGAAAGAGGAGAAACGTTGATCAATAGAAGAGTCTTGCTGAGTGGTGAGAATGAACTTGAGCAAAGGAGCCTGTTTCGCACTAGATGCAAGTGTGAGGGTAAATGTTGTAATGTGATTATTGATAGTGGAAGCACTGACAATTTTTTGTTAGAAGAGATGGTGACAAAGTTGAAGCTGAAGAGACAGAAACACCCACATCCATATCGGATTCCCTAGGTGTAGGATGACCACAAGGTCATGGTCAGTGAACAATGCCTAGTAAAGTGCAAGATTGGCGGGTACCATGATGAGGTACTATGTGAGATCATACCTATGGATGCATGTCACATGTTGTTGGGTAGGCCATGGCAATTTGACAGATATGTTGTACACAATGGTCATGCGAATACCTATTCTCTGACAAAGGATGAAGTGCGACATAAGCTAAAGCCATTGAAGGAGACTGAAGAAATGGTATGTGGTAATGCAAGAATAACTTTTGTTGATAAAGGAAATTTCTTAGATGGTATGTGGCATGAGCATATGTGTTTTACCTTAATTTGAAAGGCTGGGAAAGAGGAAGTAGAAGATGTACCTATAGAAGTTGCAGAATTATTAAATGAGTTTCAGGATATTATATCCGATAATGTGCCTGATGGATTACCACTAGTAAGAAAGATCATTCATCAGATGGACTTGATTCTAGGAGCCATTTTTCCAAATAAGGTAGCACATAGATTGACACTAGCAGAAAGTGAAGAGTTGAAGATAGATTTGAAGTTTAGTTCATCACATCATCCACAGATTGTATATGGAAGTAGTCCCAGAAATGCATCTGAGTTGAGAAAGATAGATAAAGGAGAAATAAGTAGTGCTAAAGCTGAGAATTTTGCAGAACATTTGAAGAACATCCATGAGGAGGTGAGGAAGCACATTACCAAGATGAATGTGTAGTATAAGGCTAAGTAAGATGAGAAAATGAGACATTAAGAATTTCAATTTGGAGATGAAGTCATGGTTCATTTGTGGAAGGAAAGATTTCTAGTTGGTACCTATAACAAGTTGAAAATGAAGAAGTTTGTGCCATGTAAGATACTGAAGAAGCATGATTTATGAAATGCATATGAGGTCGAGTTGCCTACTGAGCTGAATATTTCACCAATATTTAATATTTTAGATTTTATAGAGTATCATGAAGGAGGTGTTGAAGATGAGGTTATAGTAGCACAGTGGAGTATTCTAGCAACCAGTTCAAATATCAAAGAGATTGAAGACATACTAGATAGTCGTGTTGGCAGAAGCACAAGGAACAAGACATATGAAGAGTAGTTGGTCAAATGGAAAGGATGACCTGTTGAAGATTCATCATGGCTAACAAAAGGAGGAGGTTAACCATTTTGGTTTTCCTCTGCACACTTGAGTCGTGACAGGTTCATTTCTCAAATTACCCCAAGTGTCTGATGCAGGAGCATCCTGGGTGTAAGAGCAATCTTGCATCACCCAAAAATATTTCTGGTTTTCTTTTCAATAAGGGCTATCTTGTGTAGAGCTGCTATTTATGGAAACTTGCTATTTTAGGAAGTTGGTCATCCAATCTCAAAATGTTCTGATTTCTTCCCTGGAAGTTCATTTTGGTCATATCAGTCTGCTAGTAAAGTTTCATTGACAGATCAAGTCTAACTTTGTAGATATTGAAGATTTTTTAGTATTGGCAACAGGGTATAGAAACTTTGAACTCATTTTTGAAGGCTTTAGAGGCTCCAGATGAGGTCGACAATTTGGGTGACAGGTGCTTGCACAAGTCAAGCTTTTAGAGAGCTTCGTGGCCTTTCCGGAATGGGGTCATAATAGTCAATCGGGTCAACTGGCGATGACCTATGGTCTTCGGAAGTTGGTTCACCTGAAATGGTGGAAAATGATTTTTCTTCAAAATTTCTGTTTGGGTTTCAAAAGTTATTTTGAGCCGACTTTGATGTAATAAATTGTACAATAAAATAATTCTAATTTTGGTCGGCCTTGTTGGCTAAAATTCTGGAACCTTCCCAGGCGGTGGAAAATTGCCTATATAAGGAAAGTTGTAGTGTTGTCTCAGGCAGTTCGGGACAGTTCTGGGTAGTATATCTGGGTATTGATTTGAGGCTTTGTCCTACAAAATATTGTAAGGGAATGCCCATGTGGCTCTGCATATTGTAATTCTGAAAGTTTGTAATTCCACATTTGTGGAGATAATAAGAAGCCCATTTTTTGTTCTTGCATATTGTTGTTATTTCTCTGTTTCTATTATGTGTTTGTGGTATTAATGAGAGCATCCTTCATCAGGTTGATTGGACTAGCAAGGTCAAATCCCAAGATGCAATTCCACACATTTAAGGTGCCATTTAAAGTACTTAGAAAATGCCACATATGGATTTTAAAATCAAGAATTTTACTAAACCAAAATTAAATTCGCTTGGATAAAGATTTTAGGTTTGTCCTATATGATGCACTATCATCAAAATATTGACACACCATGGGTAGATTCGCCAGAGGACCATCCAAGTGTGCAATATATAGGCATAAATTGGTCATTATGTTTCAAACACTTGTATAAATTTTACTTATGTTGTCAGATTTTTAACTTCTTATAATTTTATGAAGTAGATTTTGAGCACTATATAGTGGCATATAGATTTAGGATGATGATTTTTCTATTTTGATTGGTTTCTAGGGCCTGGATGCTAGATGTTCTCTATTCACAATTTTGAGCATAATTTGCATACATTATTTTTTTTAAATTTAAATAGCAGGCATTTGAGACATATCCAAAACCCATCTCCATAGAATAGGTATTAAATATCTAAATTGTTGATTCAAGTTTTCTCCCAAATGGGTTTCCTTATGTACATAAAATTTAGGTATGTTTATTTAATCTTTTGGATGCATACTATTCAATTGTTATATATTTTTTCAAGTGTTTTTTATTTACATTACCATATTGCACGATTTACATGTTTTTAGGTTTAGGTTTACATTTTGGGTAAATTATATATATGGTTTTAGGTTTTGGGTTTACGTTTAAGTTTCAAACTTTTGGGTAAATTATAATTTTAGGTTTAGGTTTACGTTTAAGTTTCAAATTTTTAGGTAAATTATATGGTTTTAACATCAATAATCTATAGCGTAAAAATATTTATTGCTTAAATACGAAAAAAAATTATAATGTTAAGTGAAAAAAAATTCATTTTTGACATATAAATACATGAAAAAATTAAAAAACACTATTTGAAAAATAAAATAAAAAATTTGGGGCCCCTACCTGGAACTCGACCGAGTTTTCTTTGAAGCCCCAATCCCGCTCTCTTAGCCCCTCGATGTGTAAATGAGGGGCTTGGGGCTCTTTTTCATTTTTTATAATATCATTGGGACTCGATTGAGTCCTACTCGACCAAGTACCACTCGACCTAGTCAACTAGGCCACGTAGGTGCCATTCAGCACCGCGTGGTGCCTATGTGTACTTGGTCATGTTGGACTCGACCAAATATGACTCGGCCGAGTCCAATTGGTCAAAGTGTTTTGAGCTAGCCTAAAAGGTGACACTCAATTGTGCTTTTACCCAAATGTATCTTTTTATTGTAAGATTAGGATCTCAATCAAATACACTTTTAATAGAATATACCCTAAAGTCTACTCTATTAAAGGTGGGTGTTGCATGACCTCAATTGCATATGTCAAAATCTATGACATATACAATAGTGGACTTGCCATCCAAAAATTTAACATATTTGACATTTTATCTAATGAATTAAAAATAGAAAAAATGAATTTTGTATGATTGTTTTCAATGTGAACCAATAAAAAAATGAAAAATTATATTTTTAAAGTTATTTAAATATAAAATAGATATACACTAAGATTTTTTATCTATTTTTTTAATTCTATGTGATAATTGGTTAAGGTGAGGGGGGAAAAATTAATAGAATAGATGCATACCTATTCCTCCTTGACATGAACAAATAATATTACTAGAATGTTTTCATAAATGTTATATATCAATGCTCTTCAATAACCTAACACATACTTAGATTTGTCCAACATAATCTTTAAATGAATGTTTCTAATGCAACTTAATACACAAATTTAACATAAGCAAATATTAAGTTGGCTAATAGAAAATTGTCTAATAAGGTCGATTCTCTCTAATTGATAGACATATAATGACTCTCTAGCATGATGATGGATCATGTAGTATGATCCCAAATGTTGATGATGAAAAATTACACAAAGTTTAATAAAAAAATGCTTGAAACTAACATGGACTTGAAACTACATGACTGCAATATCTAGTCACATTATGAGCCCTTTTCTACTATTTAAATATAGAATAATAATTGTATAATCAGATCAATTTTGTACTCTTAATGGACATGACCCATACTAGCTAGTGAAAAGACCAAAATCCAATCTACACCCCAAAAAAAACAATCTAAACTGAGATGATAAATAAAAGACTACAAATGTTTAGAAATCAATTCTAATCAAATCAAAATTTAAAAATATCATGAACTAGATTCATATTAAAAATATAAGGCTTGTGCCTTTGGTGAAATGGTGGGCCTTCTTGCCTGTAGTGCCTACAACCAAGGTTCAAGTCTCCACAGGGTCACTCTCTACTGTGGTTCTTAATTGAGAGTGTTTGACTTTGACCCTTGGTGAAATAGTGGGGCTTCTTACCTATAGTGCTTACAACCAAGGGTTAAAAGAACATTATTGGCTTCTGCCTATTACCCAAAATTTTAGGCTTGTGCCTTTGGTGAAATGGTGGGGCTTCTTGCCTGTAGTGCCTACAACCAAGGTTCAAGTCTCCACAGGGTCACTCTCTACTGTGGTTCTTAATTGAGAGTGTTTGACTTTGACCCTTGGTGAAATAGTGGGGCTTCTTGCCTATAGTGCTTACAACCAAGGGTTAAAAGAACATTATTGGCTTCTGCCTATTACCCAAAAAATTTTAGGCTTGTGCCTTTGGTGAAATGGTGGGGCTTCTTGCATGTAGTGCCTACAACCAAGGTTCAAGTCTCCACAGGCTCACTCTCTATTGTGGTTCTTAATTGAGAGTGTTTGACTTTGACCCTTGGTGAAATAGAGGGGCTTCTTGCCTATAGTGCTTACAACCAAGGGTTAAAAGAACATTATTGGCTTCTGCCTATTACCCAAAAATTTTGAGAAATTTGGTTGCTGCTAATAGCGAAAAATGCGAAAATGAAAAAACTGCGAATATAATGAAAAATTGCTATGCACAAAATACAAATTAAACTAGGGCTTCTACAACATAAACACACAACAGCGAAGCCCTCGAGCTTCGACTTTGCTCAGATCAAATCGCATGCCAATGGCGAATCTTTAAAGGAGTCTCCTTTGCTCAATGGCTCGGAGAAGGTCTCTGCTAATGCATCCAGGAAGAAGGAGGCTTCATTGGGCAACGACTCTCCCAAGGTTTTTTCAAGTTACTATTTCAGATGCTGGCTTTATGGCCACAAACAAGCTAAATGTAGGACCAAGAATGTGTGATCCCCGCACCTGACATATGAACATTTGGATGATTTCACTGCTAAACAAAAAGAAAGAAGTATTCAGGAGGCAAAACAAAACTTAGAGTTGGATGCAAAAGTGGAAAAGCTCTGCATCCACAACCGATCATAGGCAAAACCCTCAAGCTCTATTTCTTTCCTAAATAAGTTTTCTATTGAATCCTCTAAAGCATCTCCACTAGCTAAACAAAAGGAGAAAAGACTACGGGAAACTTTGCATAATGATACATCTAGGGTTTCACTACCTATTCCAGAATCTATGGTAAAAAATATAATTCTGTTATGGTGTAGGGAAACTAGGCCCAAAATATTTTCAGTCCAATCTTTGGACAGATAATTGAACTTCTATGCAAAAACCAAGTATACGAGAAAGGAGGTTTTAAGCTACGGGACCGCCAAAGTAGATAAACCTGAGTATAAACTAGTATACAAATTCGATGAACCCCAATCTGCTATGGGGGAAGGCAGGATTTCATCTACTCAAGCGCCTCCCATGACCATACCGAAGCAAAATTTTGCATGGTAAACTGTAAAGAGTAAGAAAAAGGTACTAAGGATTTCTCCATCTCCTAGTTTTTACAGCATCTCTTTAAAAAATTCCTTTGATTTTCTTAAGGAGGTTGATAAAAGTAATAAATCATATTCACCCCTGCATAAAAGGGTCGAGGGTTTTGGCAGATAAGGGCTATAGGGCGCGATAGCACAAGGAGGATGCATCCCATCCTACAACCAAAAAGCCCTACCCTTATCTCGCTAAAACCCCACCCTTTCGTGAGGGAAAAAATAAGCAAAATGGCAAAGCATGTTTTTCCGATTGTGAAGTTTCAATGAATAGCATTACAAAGTATAGCCCTCCTCACCGTAGAAGGATGGAGAGGCCCTCATCATTAAAAGATCGTAATAATCTAATTAATCATGGCTTTAATGATGTCAAAACTCATAATGACTCTAAGAATGCAGCCTACATGCCTCCTCATAGGCGATGTAATCATCAGAAAATAGGTAAGGTTAATTACGGTTTTCACTATGATACAATCATTGTAAATAATGATGATATTTTGCAATATCAGAAACACCTAGCAAAAACAGGTCTTCTCTGTTTATGGAATGGCATGGGAGTATCTGTTAATGATTTAATAGGAGTAATAGCACAATTTCCTGGGGAGGTAAGTATATCGCTCCTCATGGATAAATTCATCTATATAGATTGCAATAATAAAAAACTAAAGAATAGCATTATGGAAAGGAATGATATTAAATTCAGGAATATTTCATTCTCTCTGTTTGACTAGGTGCCTCTATTTAATCCAATGCATCTAAATGATTTTAAAGTTGAAAAGGCTATCTCTCTTAAAAATTTGCCTTTGGAACTATCCAGTAAGGAGATTATTTGTACTATAGGCATTAAAATTGGTAAATTCATCAGGATTGTTGAGTCAGCACTTAAACAGACTGATAAAACAATCATTGTTGAAATGGATTTTCATCAAAAGTACATCTCTCCCATTCAATTAAGCTTTAATTTCAACTCTGTCATAGTCAATCCAACAATCCTAGAAAATTTTATTGAAGTAAATATAGCTCCTCTGAAATCACACTATAGCACAAATCTGTTAACTCAACTTAGTAAAGATATGGAGATTCAGTTCTGTAATGATAGAGGAGGTTTCTCAATTACTCCTATAAGGAACTAAGGACTAGATAGGACCTCTCCCTCACCACTGCCTATGAACAGTGCTGCATGTTTGAACAATACAGAATTCACTCAGCCCTAGATAGATGAGGAAAATTCTCCTCCTCCTAAGATCATGGAAACTGAATTGGAAGTGGATAATAATATTAATCCTGCTATCCATAATGCAACAGGAAATTATGAAAATGAAGCTCAGGATAGAACAGCAAATGAAATTATTCCTACCCCCCCCCCCCTCTGCCACCCAGCAGCACTAAAAACTCCCCTCAGAGGGTTAACAATTCTATAACAGAGAACCAACCACAGAAAGATTTAATTCCAGAATCAATTACTTGTGAACAAGAAGTTAATATAATAACTGAGTACTTAGCGGACTCAGTAACTGATGAACTAAATAACTTATTCATTGACAAAATTTGTGATAAAGAAGAACTGCTATTACAAAAAAAACTTCTGATAGAAAGGATTATTGAGCTACAGAAGGAGGAAACTCCTGAAGAAATTCCAATAAAACACCAGATTCAAAAAGATAATACATCTTTCTCTATTCCTTTAGAAATGGAAGTCCTGAATATCCATGGAACTTCCAAAAGAAACTGAGAATTTAATAGAGATGTTTAGAGAGGATTTTATAGATCAAGAAGACTATCCTAATATTGTAGAGGAAGTATAGAAAGATATAGATCAAGAGGTTATAAATGCTAACCAGGATATTATCATGGATATCCTAGATGCCAGCAAAGAGGCTATTGCTGGTCTATTTGGGATAACTAATGAGGATAGGTAGCTAGGAATTTCTATCAACAGGGATGGTCTAAGTACCCCCAATATTAATAAAATAAAAAAGAAGAGAAGGAAATCCTCAATTGAATTAAGAAATCTAGCTGGAAAAGCCAGCAATCAGCAAAAAGTTGTTGACATTCTGCACACTAGGAAGGGGAAGTGCCTTCCCCAAGACTAATGAAAGTTACTACTTGGAATGTTAGGGGTTTAAACGCCCCTAACAAACAAAGATTACTCAAAAGATACCTAAAGAACTGTGAATCAGAAATAATAATGCTTCAGGAAACTAAGTTAAGCAAGGAAGATAGTGTTAAGCTTAGCAACAAATTAGGAATATGGAGATCCGAGTTTGAGTTTTCCAAGGGTGCCTCTAGAGGCCTAGCCATATTATGGGATCCTAGGAAAGTCCTAGTCACGGGTATACTTAAATACAACAATTGGATGGCAGCAAAAATTAGTAGCCTTAAATCTAACTTAAAATTTATGCTAATTAATGTTTATGGCCCTATTCCGAATGAGGAAAAAAGGAAGGTATGGCAAGACATCCAAACTTTTCTCCAATCAAACAATTCTATTACTCATATATTAGGTGGTGATTTTAACGCTATTTTAGACACCAAAGAAAAATTTGGTGGATCACAATTTATCTCACAATCCCAGAAAGACTTCAACCTTTGGGTAATAGATAATCATTTGATTAGTATTAACACCAATAATGGAATCTACACCTGGAATAATAGAAGATCTAGCTTCAGCCACATTGCTAAAAAGCTAGACAGATTTTTGATCAGTAGCAATACTGATATCGATAACCAACTAGTTAATGTGGAAATCCTACTAGAGGCTGGCTCAAATCACTTCCCAGTTAAACTTTCAATTATAGAAAGCTGTAAACCTCATAGAAACCCATTCAAATTTGAGTTTATGTGGTTTCAAAATCTAGAATTCATTAACCTCTTGGAACAATGGTGGAATCAAATCTTGATTAAAGGATCTAAAATGTATAGTCTAGTGGCTAAATTAAAAATTATTAAGAATAAAGCACTGGAATGGAATAAGAATAACTTCAATAATATTTTTACTGAAAAATCCAACATCGAACAAGAACTAGAAGATCTAAATAATGAAGTAATAGATAAAGGTATGAATGAATGTAGTTATTTAAAAGAAAAAGAACTTATGGCCAAATACAATATGATTCTTCTTAAAGAAGAAATCTTCTAGAAGCAGAAATCTAGGGAAACTTGGTTAAAAGAGGGGAACTACAATATGAAGTTTTTTCATAACTCAAAAAAACTTCAAAAGAAGTATCAATAGAATATCAAAAATTAAAAATAGTGAAGGTCACCTGGTCCAAAACCCAGAATAGATATCAGCAGCATTAGTCCAATTTTATCAAACTCTCCTCAATAATAATGATGCGATCAATCCAGAAGCTCAAAATGAAATGTTGCAAGCAATCCCTAAATTAATTTCAGAAATAGACAATAAAATGATTAACGGTAAATTAACTTTAGAAGAGGTAAAAATCGTGGTCTTTCAAATGCACCCAGAGAAAGCACCTGGACTAGATGGATTTCAAGCTGGTTTCTTCCAAAAATGTTGGCATTTCGTAGGTAACGAAGTCTGGCAAGCTGTGGAAGCTACCAGAAACTTGGGTTCTTTACTATCTGAAATAAATAACACCTTCTTTACTCTAATACCTAAGAAAAATGAAAACACGGAACCAGGGGATTTCAGACCCATTTCTCTTTGCAACACTATCTATAAAATCTTAGCCAAATGCTTGGAAAATAGACTCAAGACTCTTCTCCCAATTATCATCTCTAAAGAACGTACAGGCTTTGTAGCCAATCATTCTATTCTAGATGGTATAATTATAGCCCAAGAATTAGTACACATTGTCCAGTACACCAAGACTCCTAGCATGCTTATTAAAATAGATATTCAAAAAGCGTACGATAAAGTAGACTGGACTTTTCTCTGCAAATGTCTAGAAGCCTTTGGCTTTTCAAAACAATGGATAAATCTTATCTTCAATTGCATTTCCACACCCAAAATTTCAATTCTAATTAATGGCACTCCAGAAGGCTTTTTTAGTATAACAAGGGGGATCAGACAAGGAGACCCGTTGTCTCCCTTCCTATATGTGATTATGGTTGAAGCCTTAGGTAGAAATATTAGCAAGAGACAATTGGAAGGAAGTATTATAGGTTTAAAGGCATCAAATAATGTCCCTATTATTACTCATCAACAATTTGCTGATGACACCATCCTCCCAGGCTCAGCGTCGATATCTGAAGCCAAGGCTTTTAAAGATACCCTTGACCTATATATGAAAGCGTCAGGGCAGCAGGTAAACCCAAATAAGTCAGAAATCTTTTTTCTTAACACCGCTCTGATATTGGAAGAGGAAATATGTAAAATATTCGGTTATAATCATGGGAAGTTTCCATGTAAATATCTAGGAATCAAATTAGACAAAGGTCTCCTATCATCCAAACTCTGGCAACAAGTGCTCGTTAAAATCCAGAATAAAAGGAGCACATGGAAAGGTAAGTGGCTTACAAAGGCTGGCAGAACCACCATGATCAAATTAGTATTATCAGCCATCCCCACGTATCAGATGTATGTTCTTCCCATCCCGCTTAACGTGAAAAACAACTTAGATAAAGTTTTCAGGGATTTCTATTGGCAAACCAGCCTTAATTAAATGGGAAACCCTTTGCAAACCAATCTCTAAAGGAGGTTTGGGTATTAAAAACCTTCTTTGGTAAAATAAAGCCTTGGGTGCTAAGCTGATTTGGAGATTATAAAAAGAATTGAATAGTAAATGGGCCTCGATTTTACTAAATAAATATATACCAAACGCAAATCCGATTAATATTTTCAGAGCTCAATCACATGTTAAAGGATCTAGGATGTGGAACTTCATCAAGGAATCTAGAGAAATCATAAGCAAATCTCTCACTTGGGATGTAGGTAATGGGGAAAAAGCATTATTCTGGGATGATTCCTGGGCAGGCCTTCCCCCCCTTAGTTCTTTAGGCTTTTCTCAGGACTTCATAAAAGAATCTAAAAATTTGATTGGGTTGTATATATCAAATTATCTTAGCTCGGGAATGAACCATACATCAAAACTCATAGATTCCGATACACTCTCAAGTACAGAAAGCTAGAGACTTCTAGATATTATTAAGGATAGAGAGATGTTTCTCAAGTACAGACCTGACAAGTTGATATGGACTGGATCGAATAGTGGAGAATATTCAGTCAAAGAAGGATATAAGACTATACTAGCAGAACAGAAGATGGATAATTTAGATATGCCCTTGAACCTATGTTGGAACAGAACGTGTCTTCCCAAAGCTGGGATGTTTCTTTGGGCAGCTATGCAAAGGAAGATCCTTACTACTGATAGAATTACCAAGATGGGCTTTGAAGGGCCCTCTTGATGCCCTCTTTGCAAGAAGCATACTAAGGATGTTGATCACCTTCTCCTTAATTGTACTTTCACTCAACAATGCTGGAACTAGTTACTACAGTGTCTCAGCTGGAAATCTTCCTTTCATGCGGATCTCTTAAGTACACTTAAATCATGGCCAACACTATATAAAGATAATCTCTACAAAGATATCTAGATTGTAGCCCCTTCCATCCTAGTTTGGGAAGTCTGGAAAGAACGTAATAGAAGAATCTTTACCAGGAAAAAACTAGAATGGAGGTCTCTCATCAATAAAATAGAAATTTCAATTACTGAGATAATCAATACCTCCCTAAGGGACCAAGTCTTCTATGAGGAATCATTCAAATCTTGGGACAACAAAATTAGATTAAAATGGCCTACTTTGAGGGTACCCCCCCTTTATGGGAAAGGAAGTAATAAAACAAAAACAGATCGTGCGAATTGCAAATGGATCCCTCCAGATATGGGTTGGTACAAACTAAATTTTGATGGGGCATCTAAGGGAAACCCAGGAACTGTAGGTATCGGGGGAATTATCAGAAACTGGAATGGAGAAGTTATAGCTAGTTTCTCCCGACCTATCAATCCTACCACTAACAATATGGCAGAATGCAAAGTGGCATTGGCGGGCCTACATTTATGTAAGGATCTGAATATAACCAAACTCATTATTGAAGGTGATTCTCAGATTATAATTAACGCTATACGATCTAAGAAGACTCCTAATTGGACTCTAAATGTTAAAATAGAAGAAATAACTCTAATACTGGAAAGTATCCCACACTACAAAATCAAACACACTTACATAGAAGGCAACACTGAGGCTGAAAAACTAGTAAATCAAGGTGCCAATGGCATGATAACACTAAATAAACTCTCACCTCACCTACAAGATAACTATAGTGAAATTGTTCTATAAATATCTGATAATAACATAAGTGGTCCTCTTATTAATTACACTCAATCTAGAGAACAAGAGCTTAAAGATGGTCTCTAGATTTCTGTACTCTTAGTTAATATAAGAATAGTGGTTTATGAATGTCTGTTAAGTGGCTTTATGTCTTAGATACATAGCACTATAAGGTATCCATTTGATTTACTTTGTATATTGTTAGTTATAGTCAGCTGTAATATTTGATATTAATATAGCTCTGTATAGAGTTAGCATGCTATATATTTC